>MNCI01009318.1:1017-148152 GCA_015680685.1 Gnetum montanum
ATTTTTGATTAATTCTTATTTCTTTTCCAATGTTGATACAACCGAATTTAATCCATCGGCAAATTCATTCTTTTACATGAAAAACGTACTTCCTTCCTTGCCATAGTACCATTTTCTGATTTTATCAACAAGATAATTTGGCACCTTTATCTTTTATTCAGAAGGCTTTAACATCATCATTTTTGTTTACCAGTGAATCAATCTTCTAAAAACAAACACCCATGAACCTTCAACACTAAAGCTGTAATTTACCCATAACCATAGATTCCTTCAATATTTTGAATAAAATATTTTAACTGCTCCATGGAATGGCCAAATGTGCCAACAGGTTTCTAGGTGGTTTCAAATTTTTTATTACCTTAACCTTATCAGGATCTACTCGTATCCCTATTTTAGACACTATGAATCCCAAAATTTTACCTATTTTGACTCCAAAGACACACTTCTTTGGGTTAACCCTAAGCTCATACTTGAGACAACGTTTAAGTACCAAGTCTAGGTTTTTGACGTGTTGCTCAATTGTTTTTGACTTGACCGCAATGTCATCTACATAATCATTGAGAAAATTAAGCATATAATCACTAAAGATGTATGTCATCGCTCGCTGATATGTAGCACCGTCATTTTTTCAACCGAATGGCATCATTGTATAACAGAACGTGCCCCATGGTGTCATGAAGGCTGTCCTGAGTTGATGTTCTAAGTTGATACTAATCTGGTTGTGTCTCAAGAATCTGTCCATAAAGGTCAACAATGCATTCCTAGCAGTTGAATCAACAAGTTGATTAATACTGAGTAGGGGGAAGTCATCTTTTATGGTTGCTATGTTGAGGTCACAGAAGTCAATGCATAGGAAAATGATGTCGTTCTTCTTTGGGACTACAACCATGTTGGACACCCAATCAGCGTAGTCAACAGCCTGGATGAAACCGACTTGGTAAAGTTTCATGATTTTATTATGAACTACCAACACCACCTTAGGTCTAACCTTTTGTGCTTTTTGTTTCACTGGTCTGATTTTTGGATCGAGGATGATGTTATGCTGGACTATTCGAGGGTCTAGTCCTGGCATATCGGTATAGGACCAAGCAAATGCTTTCATGTTTTCTTTTAGCACTTGAGCTATGTCATTGGCCATTTGTGGACCTAATAGAGTACTCAGTTTTAATATTTTGACTTTGCCATCGGGCATAGTAATGGGGACTTCGACGAGGGGATCTTCGGTGATGTTATCATCCTCTAAGTCCAGAGTTTTTGTCATTCCTTTAAAGCAATCAAGTATCTCTTGTGTTGATGCCACGAAATTTCCATAAGCTAATGAGTCTAGATCAATGGACTCTAGGTTAATCTCTCTTTTGATGGCTCCATGTGGTCCATTAATAGACAGTGTTGTAAAGAGGTTCTTGCTATCCATGTGTTTATCCCTACCAATTTAAATCGGGAGCACCGTGAGCGAGGTTCTCTTGACGGACGAGTTGCTAAATACAAATTAGCTTCGTTTAATTTATGCTTTAATGAGATGGCAGAACGTAGGGGTAGTTTAATGTCATACCAAGACCATATGGTAGTTTTAGGTCTTACTGGGCCAGTGGTATTCATTTTTTCGTGGGGAACAATAATGTTGTGAGTTTTATGGTTTTATGAATTTTTGGTCTTTTCACTTTGTGTTATTTTGATGCTCAGGCTAAATTGACCAAAGAACATAAGAATGAGAAATAATGGAAAAAAATAGAATAAGCATAAAATAAGTCAGGTACGTTGGACAATTGGTTTAAAAAAAAGGTAGAAAAAAGATAGAAGGGATTTAAAAGGTACAAGACGCGAGTTATTTTGGCAAGGGTAAGTGTATGAGATGAGCGTGACTAGAGAGTGTGGTATCTTTTCAATGTAGCATGAGCAACCCAAAGTAAAGGTAGTGTGAGTAAGAGGGATCGGTAGTGTGAGCAACAAGAAGTGAAAGCAGCATGCAACAGGGTGAGGCAGACAACGTGAGTAACAAGGCAAGGTGGGGTGGTGTGACCACGGTTCAGAGCAATGCGAGCATGAGTAACGACGATGAAGGAGAGAGTAGCAAAAAACCACTGGAAGGGGAAGAAGCAAGCCAGTTTATTGTTCACGGAGGAGAGCGAACAACTACTTCAATGCCTTTCCCAACCCAAAATTTCATCATGGAAAAGGACTCTACGTAGGTACGTATTTGTTCCATGGTATTTGATTGCAGTGCAAGCATAGCATGAGCTATTAGGGCTATCATTTTTGCAACGTTTCAGAATGAAAATCTTTGATGGATTTTGGGGTTTGTATTGCAGTTTTCTCATGTACGTTTCAAGGGTCAGGGACGTTGCTGGGGTTTTGTGTTTCACCATTTTCTTGTGTTTTTCATGTAATGGCCTAAGTGTGGGCAGTGTAGGGATTGGTTAGTAGTTTTAGGATCAAACCTAGGGTGCGCCCAATGTGAGTAGCCCAGAGCATGTCATGGCATGAGCAATGAGGACACGCCTTAGCATGAGTCACGTTGTAAGGCACGTATAGGCCCTGGTGTGCATTGCAGGGGCATGGGTATTGTGGCCACTACGTGTTCCAGTAATCTTGTTTCTATGTGGCAATGTGAGTAGTTCAGGGTGTGAGTGTGACTATAGGGATTGAGGGGGCATGCGCGCCCCAGGGAAAGCAATTTTTTTGTGCATTTTTACGTTTGCGTGAGTTGCAGGAACTACAATTGTTTGTGCATTTTTTTCCTGGGTGTGAGTTGCAAGAACTACGATTTTTTGTGCATTTTTGCGTGGGTGTGAGCTGCAAGAACTACGATTTTTGTGCATTTTTACGTAGGCGTGAGTTGCAGGAACTACAATTTCTTTTATGGTGTGGGTAGCATCAGTGATGGTCCTTACTACTGCATGAATATTCATGAGCATTACTCATCGTGCATAAAAGCCTATGAGCATTACTCAGCATGAGTAACCAGAACCTTTTGCTTGGCAGCATGAGTAAATGTTTTTTTTTTGTTGTAGCATGAGTGGTGAGTTATGTGACTTAGTGTGAGTTGCTTCTTCTGCAGCGTCCGTAACCTTGTCACGGCGTGAGCAACTTGTTGTTGTAGCGTGAGCAGTCCTCACACACAGCATCAACTGCAGAGGTTAACGTGAACTTCATGACGCCTCTTACTCAATATTTTTTATTTACTGGTGTGATTTGACTCTAAGGACTAAATAACTTTCATAGTTTTGTGAATGTTGTTTTTAAGTGATAGTGTTTTCTAATGATTTCCAATGTTCCCTAATAAGCATTAGATAGACCAAATGAATATCGATATTCTTGTCTCATGGGGTCTACTTGTATGTGTATCGAATGTTATTTACTTATTAGTTTTATTTACTTTTTTGTTTATTTTATTTGTTTAGTTTATATGTTTTACATTTTAAGTTACTTACTTAAGGTTCTAGCTTTGTGTAGTGGACTTAAGCCCTTTCTTTTGGTGGTGGAACTCATGGGTGTGTTGTCATGGTTTGGCCCCTTGGAGCCCAACGCACCTCGTCATGACATGAAGATCGGATCCCAAAGGTTATGGTTTCATCTGGGCTCTAGTGAATTTCTATTGTTTATCCTGCAGGGTTTTAGTGTGGTTATCTGGTCTCATTTAAGTGAACAGCTAGCTCGTAGTGTTGTTGAGACCTTACTGCCTCGCTCATCCCCTGACATATTGGCCTTCATCATTGATGTGGATGAGGGATTATTTAAAGTTGATGGTGGTCCTATCAAGGTTCCTTGATCTACCCATCCTCTAACTCATGTTTGGGAGCTACCACTTTGTAGCCACTACAACAGCAGTAACACCCTTTTCCTAGCTTTTCGTGTGCATACATTATTCCAAAATCCACTTGGAACCATGTACAGGGTATAAAGGTAAGCACTTTTTTGATTTATCTTTATTTTTTTTGCTTGGGTGTTATACCATTGTTTATGTTTGATTATCTTTTTTCTTGGTAGGCCCGATTTTGATGAGCACGAAATGCGCAAGAATGATGATGGACTTGACTTAATGCGTACAACCTTAGAGGCTTTCATGGTGGGCCCCACTCTTCGTGGTGTTGTGTTGGCTCAAACTAAGTATGCTATTGTCCATTATCATAAGCATTTTTCTAGGGCCTTTGAACGTTGTGAGGCTCGTGGGTGGCTACATGAAGATTGGTCTCGCAATGGACCCACTTTTCCTCAAGCGGTTGATTCAATGCCGAGCATGCCTCACCCATTTGCTAGTGGTAAGTGATTGTGTTCTACGCTTTGTTTTTATCTTTGCTACCCCATTTTTTATTCTGATATTGATCTTTTTTGTAACATGCTTTTACAGTGGATATTACACCTGGTGGGGTCACCATCGTGTCTGAGCGTATCAAGGGTACTCTTTTCATGAAGTATGGGGAGATGGAGGATTTGCAACAGTGGTTGCATAGAAAGACACCTCAACACATCATCACTTTCCTAACCGATGCCGGTCTAATGAATCTTTTCAATGCCTTGACTCCTATCGTTCCTGTGACTGAGATGATTGCCATCGTTGACTCTTTCAATGATGATGTAACTTATTTTAGCACGTGGGTCCAGGGGGTTAAGGTTGCATTCCATCTGACTGCCAAATTATTTTCAGATCTCTTTGGGGTACCGACAGATGGTGTCAAAGTGATAGTGGATAAGGCGAATAGGGAAGGCCACATGATTAAGGATCTTGAGGAATGGTTGGGCATGTCACAGGGTTCCAAGGGCTTCCCTATGCAAGTGGACACTAAAGTGACATAAGTGAATTTGTTGTACCCATTTTTTAGAGCATGGGCATTTCCCAAGTCTCTTTCTCAAGTGAGAACTCTTGGGGTAGAGCCTGCACGTATCATGTGCTCGGTCCTAGAGACTTTTATGTGTTATAACTGGGCACAGGTTTTGGTTTTGGGCTTTCGTGGGGAGATTATTAGATTATTCTCTAATGTGAATGCGTAGTCCCACTTCACTTTTGCATTTTTTGCAGGCTATCTCTGTAGGTTTGTCGAGTTCTTAATGGTCTATGGAGATTATCATTATGTGTTAAGGGATCGCTCATAGTTGTCTTGCCCCTGGATCCGTCATTTATTCGACACCACCAGATCCTAAGATCCACCAGAAGGTATCGATGAATCAGTCTCCGTTACCATGGGAGGTGCAACCAGTTTTTCCCACCACTCGCATGATAGCTTGGGGTTGGAACCACCCATACTGTACATAGATATTAAGAGAGCCAAGCGCTTGATCCAGGAGACCGTCGGGAAAGCCAAGGCTAAAGTGAAAAGAGTTGAGCATTCGAAAGCACTTGCTACGGAGGTGAGACCTCCAAGTATGAAGAAGATTTGATTCACCTTGCCAGGAGCAGGTAAGTTTCTCTTCTTCTTCTTCTCTTTTTTTTTTGCTTTAAGTTTTTTTTATTTCCTTTTGAATTTATTTGCTTACTTAAGTATGCATATCTATTATGTCATGCTAACTTTCTATTTGTTGGTGTTAACAGAGTGTACCCCTGAGAGGGAAAGGGAAGAGTTAGCTCCGATGGGTGAACCTGAAATGGTTATCATTGGGTGTGATGAAGAGGAGGAAACTAGAAAAGAAGTAGTTGAGACTATTCCCCTCTTACAAGAAGAGGATGCAACGAACTCCATGGAAGTGATGCTTGCTAATGCTTTAGATGCCCTTAAGCATTTGAGCGAGGAGAGAGGTGTCTTTGACAGTTTCTTTGATGGATCTCTACACCTTGGTGATTCGCCTAAGCTGACCAACAAGGGGCCTCTTGGTAAGTCTTGTTAGCTTGATTCAAATTTTGTACTTTTTAGTTTTGTATATTATTTTGTTTATCATGGCTCTTCTTAACATCATACATGGATGTCGAAGCGCCTGAAGCACATGTATCTCAGGTGGATGGGTTAGAATTAGAGGCCCCAGTTGAGGTGCCTTACCATACAGATTCAACATCCATCGATCCATTGAGGTTGTGGTATGAGATGCCCAATAAGGTGGACTTTGTTACCGGCATTGTCAAAGATGTTGTTATTCGTCTACAATAGGCTCACCCTGAATTAGGTGTGTTACTCTATACTAAGCACCTAGGTTCCTCATATTTATGCATCTTTTGGAGTTTTCTTGTTGGCTCATGTAATGTTTGTACTTGTAGGTAAGAAAATTCAATGGAATCCATCCGAGGCTACCCATATTGATGGTAGTTCAAAATTGCCCAAAGATGTTGAGCATATTCCAAGAAGTATTTATCATGCAATTTCGGGTTGTGTGGTTCCAAATGCCAAATCTCTCTGGACCTGTAGGTGCTCAATTGAACAATTATGGATTGAAATTCAGTCATTGAAAGGAAATTTGAAAAAAGTAATATAGGACAGGAATGATTTGTAGGCCCGTTATGATTTTTTCTCTACTAGATTGGTCGATGATAGTACCTAGCGGACATCCGAGATCATATGCACGCTATTGGGCAAGCTTGAATAGAAAAGTGGAGGTGATTCAGGATCTGGCCAAACAGCAAGCCTAGATGGACTTGTTGAATAGGAAGTGCCATGACTGGAAGTCCTTTGCATCCAAGGTACATGAATGGGATCAATTGTAACCATTGGTTTTGGCTTCTTGGCCATTCCTGATTTTTCAACTTCGTTACTTGTCCTTGGCTTGTCAGTTGTCGGAGCCATGGGTACAGCATTTAAGGGCCCCAACTTATGACCTTGGTGTCCTCTTTCCAAATGTTCCCTAGTCAACCTATCTGCAAGGCGTTCTCATGAAGGTCGTGGGGGAGTTGTTGGGGTCTGAACATCAAGTTGCTTCAGGACCTAGATGACAAATGGAATGGGGTGGATTTGTAATGGCACTATTGGTGGTTGAGCGTCAGGGTGTTTAGGCACTCAGATTATGAATCGAGTGGGATGAGTTGGCATTTAAGCTGCCGGAGTTTGAACATTCGGTTATCTAGGCACCCTAATGGCAAATGGAGTTGGTCCAGTTTGGGGTTGTATGTCTATGGCTGCAACAGCAGGCGGTACCCAGATCACAAAGGGAGCAGGTTTGGTTTGTGAGGGTATGTTTGTTGTTGTCATCATGGGAGGTGCCCGGATGATGAACGATTTTTGAGGTGTTCAGGATGTATGTGTTGGAAATGAGGATTGGGGAGATGGTGTTGATGCTATAGGAACATGAATCACAAAGGGTTTTCTAAGTATTTCTTGTTCGTTGGTGACATGGATTGTGTTGATCACGTAAGGAGCCTCCTTAGTGTTAAGGGGATCTTTATACATGCCCATAGATTGATTTTGTGGTTTCACAGGGTTAGCTTCGTCAAAGGTTATTTCACCCCTATTTATCATATGTTGTATGTCTTCTTTTAGGGTGAAACAATAGTTGGTTCTATGCCTATTTCATTGATGATACTCACAAAATCTATCTAGCCTAAAGCCTCTTGGAAATGGAGGCTCATTTGGTATTTCCAAGCTTGGGTTTTTGATCAATTCATAGTATTGATCATGTTTTTCAGCTGCCGTAGGGGACAACTACTTATATTTGATGGCCCCATCCTTTAAAAGTTGATCTAGTAGTTGCGAAGGCTTCATAGGCAACAATGTATATTGAGTAGGTTCTTTTCTTTCAAATGTACTAGCGTGACCCGTGTTAGCAGTTTGCGTGAAGGATGGTTCGGGTGTGGGTGAGGCAGCGGTTCTCTCATAGTTAACGGGAACAATAGGCTATTTCCCTTTTTGTCCCACGTTATTGGGCTGAGTTGTCTCTGCTATTGCTGCTACTATTGCTTTAGCCTTTTCTTTGTCTTTCTTCGTGTGTTGATTTTTAAAGGCTGAATAAGCAGGGTCGTGACTATTTTGGGCTACCTCCTCTATGTTTTTTATCTAGACAAAATCTTGGCTCAAAGTGCAAGCGTTTAAATAGTAGAGCTTTGAATTAATGAAGTCATTCACGGCTCCTTTAAGAATCATAAGTATGTTTCCAGGATTGGCTCGTGAAGTTTGTTAAGTGCAGCACTCCATCTCTAGATGAACTTTTGCATAGGTTCTAGTGGTGATTGCTTTATTTGGATCAGACTGTCTAAAGCTGCTTCAGGCTTCAAGTTGTACTTAAACCTGGTAACAAACTAGTGTAACAGATCCTCTAGAGAGGATATAGAGTTACGAGGTAAGGCTCTGTACCAGTCTAAGTCTCTTCCTCTTAAAGACATGGCAAACATGCATAGGATTGCGTGGGACCAAGCTTGAAGCAACATACATTCTAATCTAAATGTTACTAAGTGGGCGTTGGGGTCTCCTTCCCTTTTATATTTTGTCAATTAAGGCAATGAAACTCCCTTGGGTAGAGTTAAAGGTGGCACTGACGAGCTGATCGGATCATCTTGGTAGAAATCCAATACTTTAAGCTCTTCATTGTTAGTGATTTTGAGGCACTTTACCTCATCAGTGAGCTCTTGCATCATCCTTTTGGCTTCAACCCATTCTTGGGCACTCGGTGGAGTGGTAAGTTGGCTAGTTTGAGTGCTATACAAGTTAGACTACTGTACAGTCGGTAGGAATGATGATTTTTCAGTTGTTAATGGTTGTACTTAAGTGACGTTCATGGATGGAATTGTAGCAGGTGGTATTCTGTAATGAGCGGGTTGATATTGTTGCATGCTAGTCATGGCCCACTATCCAATTACGATTTGTGAGGGGATGCCCTGAACTTGTTGATTCGAAGTGGTGAAGGATGTCCCTTGGATTTGCACTCATGGTATATAGTGAGTAGATGTAGAAGTGGGTATCGCAGATGGCATCCCAATTACTTGGGATGAGAAGGTCCCTCCTACATTAGTTTGAGAGGGGGGTTGTTGGGGTTGTACTTGTAGGAGAGGGGATAACATGGTGACTGGACGAATAATGGAGATGGGTGCATTGAACTGAGTATTGGTCATGGGGAGAGTGGGAATAAGAGTGGGTGCTTCCAGTTGAGGTACATGTGCTTGAGTGCTTTTAAATGCGTGAAGGGACATGGTCTCTCTTGTGAAAGGGTGAAATAATGAGTTCGCGTAAGTATGCGGATTGAGAGTATGGTAAGAATCCCCATGTTCGGATTGAGCCGTGAAATTATCTTCCTCATCTCCATTTTGAGGCTCTATGATGGGTTGGCATGAGGTTTGGTTCCTTGCCATGAGGAGTTGGGATAGGACTTCATGGTAGGATTCAATGAGGGGGATGACATCATAGGCGGTGGGAGTAAAGTCATGACCTCCTTTGTGAATTAGCTCATAATGTCTCTTTACTTCTAATTCAGTTTGGTTAATAGCCAGGTTAGCCTGAATTTTAACACAAATAAAGTTATATTGTTCAGGAATTAGGATGGTGAACGTGGGATCTCTACCTTGCAGTCTTAGTGAGAGGCAAGGTGGCCCCTGAGGGTTCATCTCACCAAAGGCAACTATCGACTCAGCAGCAGTGACAGGACCAGAGATTGTGGTACTGAAGTTGAAGACGGGCATGGCGGTGGTGTTGGTCTTTGCGGAGTCCATTATGAGTGATTGTGAAGACAACGTATGGAAGAAATTAGAGTGTAAGAGAGAGAAAATTCATGCTAAGTGTCAGTAGCGTATGGTCAATAGCGTGTGAAATATGCAACGTATGGCAAGAAACTATGAGCAGCATATGAAATATGCAGCGTATGACAAGTATAGGCAGCATAAAGAAGAATAAACAGTGTATGAAATGATATGAGAAGCATATGAAATATGTAGTGTTTCAGTGTGTACCCTAAACAAGCTAGAGCATGTCCACCCTAAATTGATGTAACATGTAGCTCTAAAAAAGGAAAACAGTGTGTGAATGCTGAAGTAAAGCATGTTGCCCGGAAACTGAAATGCAAAAATGCAAGTGAGTTTAAAATGCAGCGTCTGACCTATGGGACAATGTGTGGATGCTGAGTGCAGTGTCTGGGAGGGAAAACTGAGTTGCTAGATGTTGTTAACGGCATCTGAGAAGGGAGAAAATGATGAGAGATGCTAGGAACCACGTTTGAAGCTAGAACATAGTACAGGGCACTGGTGGAAGCATCAGGATTTGAGAATAGAGTGCAGGACACTATGGTTTAAATAGGAATGTGTCTAGAACATCCAAAATTGCCTCCAGGACTACAAGAGAAGGGTTTAATGGATGCTAGTAACAAGGCAGCGTGTGGAATCTGGATCTGGGATGCTAAGAAGCAGATGCAAATAAAAATCCATCCTCCTTCTAGCATCAATTTATTGTACCATCCAAAATTGTCGGCGTGAGGCTAGAATGAAATGGACGTCAAGAGATCTACGAAAGAAACAGTAAGACCCCACCTTCGCACGAGGGCAAGCTAGAAATAAAAAAAGGCAGAGTGCCTTGTATGGTCTACGTGCAGATCAAACATGGACTTCCCCTAACGTACGTAGTTGCGATGCACTGGGTTGTACGTAAACGGATGTAAACGAAAATGTAAATGAATGTACGGAATGTAAAATGGGAAAGCAAAGCATAAACAAAGATAATGAAAATTGTAAAAAATTTGAATAGCACAAACAGAGAATAATGAATGGAAAAAATTGCAGCTATGTGTATTGATTGACAATTACAAAAAGTGCACTAGTCAGAATGTAGTTGCAGATTGATCGCAAGGCAGACCTTTAGCCCCTATGTGAAGGGTGTACAGACTCTGGGAGGTTGTAGGTTTCTGGTTGCAGGTGTGCAGCCTGATCAAAATTGCTCCAAGTGCTTGGCATGACCAACTCTAGGTAATGCTCAATCGTACCAGATAATGATGATGAGATTCACCAACTCTCTCTAGATATCGATGCCCTAAAATTTTCCATCCCTGGATTAGTGTGAGATCGAGGTATTTATGCAGGTTTGAGCACAAGATTTGAATCTTTGCAGACGATCAATGGTTGTCGGATGCAAGAAATGCAGATCGGGCAATAGGTGTGAATCTTTTGACCGAATGCACAGAATTTTACAATGTACAAGGAGCGGCGTGACCAAGATCTTTTATGTTGGCATGTATAATCCACAGTGTAAGGGCTTGATACGCTAAAAAAATGTAAGATGTACAATGAATGTTAGAGTACAAAAGTGGATCTAGATGCCTAGCCTCCAGATCTGTAGATCTGTGCTATGTTTGCTCTGCCAAGGCCTCCAGCATGCATGAATCTGGCTTTGGTGTGTCTGCAGCGTGTCCTAGTGTCAGCGTCTGGCATCCAACGTATAGCATCCAGCATCCCAGTGTTTACGTTGTGCATACGCTAGTGTCAGCATGCCAGTGTGACCTTCGACATGTCTAATGTTTATCATGCATTTTGAGAAAATTTTTGACTTGTGAGACCCATTTTCGGAGTGGATCTGCATGCCTAAGGTCGAGAGCATTCTACACGTCTATTTCAACCTAATTTGGAGGCTATTTTTGCATACTTTTGGTTGGTCACGCTATGGTCATGCTACCCAGTGTGACCTCAACGTGACCAAGTGTTTATGCCCTATTTCATTGGCCCCTCTTTGTTGATGCCTAGAGGAATCCACCCGAGAGGCGTCGATAAAGAAGTACAAAACACCATGAGCAACTTGGCATCAAGCACTATCCGTCAAGCACCTGGCTAGATGTCGTCACACCATGTTCAAAAGTACATTAGATCAAGAAATGAAGTTTTGAGATGCACAGGAAGTAGGTTGTAATTGTGGGATCAGGGATTGATCAAGAGATTTTTTTGTTTAACTACGAGAGAGGAATGCTCTTGCGAACAAGTCTTGTTGGTCCTTGTCGACAACCAGTATCTAGCAGACTTGGGACCAAAGGCATGGGAGGTGCATCCTTTGGAGGAATGAGACTCTTATGTCATATTTAAGAGAACCTGTTATCAATAGCCAAAGCCATGCGATGAGGTGGTGCGACATGATTGTTTGAGACATGAGTGTTTTCTTTCAAGACAACTACCTTCCCACCTAAGATTTGTATGGGAAGAGCCAATGGCCTTATCATGTATTTTGCTCTTTGATTTTTTTTCTTTACTTTATTTTTTATTATTATTGTTGTTATTTTAATCTTTTCACTTTTATTTATTTATTTTTGGCAAAGAACACTTTTTTAGTATTGTACTCATGCTCATGTGCTATGTTGTGATGCAAGTTGCAACTGCTTGGAGAGTCACGATATGCAACAGTGTAGTCCAAGTTTTGTGGTGAATGGGATGTATCCAGGAGGTGTAATTGAGTAGGATAGGGAGAACATATTGGAGAATAAGGGATGCATCGAGAACTGGAAATGTACTCATGAGCGGATTGATTAACCTGGACGCATGCGTTGGGAACAATGTGGTACCTTATCACTGTGATGAAGTGTATCTGTGTGTGAAAACCTCCAAGCGTCATCCTACAAACACAACTCTAATAGGACAAGAAAACCACAAGTAAGTTACTCTAAAACACTTTGAACATGAATATAGCTGATGGGATGGAGGCACCATGTTAAACTTCAGGAAAATGAAACAAGCAGCATCAATGTCATCAAAGTCCACATGGTGAATCATGCAGCAGGTTTTAGATGGAGACAAGTCATTGATTGTAGCAATAGATCAATGGGCCAGTGATGATGTTGCCAGTTTATGTCTTATCAGACTGTCATGGATTAGTTTTACGTCATAACCCTTTGGACGTTGTCAGTTTAGCGTCGTAGCAAATGATGTAGTGCTAGTTTATAGTTGTGGCGAACTATGAAGAGGCAAGCTAGTTTATAGTCTTAGCGGACTCTGGTAGATACAAATGTGGCAGTTTAATGTCATATCAGACAGATTTTTATGGTTTTAGTTTATCATCATAATGCCAAGATGAATCTATGGTATCAGTTTACCATTATGATGCCAGGAAGAATCTACGGTATCATTTTACCATCATGATTCCAGGACGAGTGCATACCTTAAGTTTTTAAACATAGTATGGTTTGATGTACATTTGATTTTTTGGATTAGCAAACTCATTGTCATTCATATCAGCTAGTTTGAACAGCCCATTGTCGTATTCCTTAATGACCAAGTAAGGCCCTTCCCAGTTGAATGAGAATTTGTCCGAGTGTTCACGGACTGTCTTGAGGACAAGGTCACCTTGTTTGATTGGACAATTGTGCATGTCACGTTGATGTCATCGTCGTTGTTGCTTTTGGTACCTCTCAATTTGATCCAGCATGCGTGCACATTTCTCCTCCACTAAGTCAAGGTTCATAATGCATCATTCGTCATTTTTACCTTCATCGAGGAGTCCAGAGAGAGTGATCTGCAACAAGGGTACCTCCAACTCCAAAGGTAAAACAACTTTTGATCCATAAATAAGACTATAGGGCATTTTTCTTATGGACTTTTGATGCATCGTTCGATATGCCCATAGCGCATAAACTAGATGTTCATGCCATCTTGTTTTGCTCTGACAAAACATTTTCTTGAGCACCATGATGATAGTTTTATCCGTGGACTCTACTTGACCATTACTCTATGGGTAGTATGGTGATGAGAATGAGTGTTTGATGCCTAGGCTCTCACAGAAGTTTTGGTTTCAGCACTGCTAAACTGTGGCCTGTTATCAGTGATTATGGTCATTGGGACACCAAAATGGGTTATAATGTTTTCGAGTATGAAATTGCACACTTGTTTGGATGTGGTCTTCCTAAGTGGAATAGCTTCTACCCATTTTGTAAAGTATTCAATTGCGGTGATGATGAAGCTATGTCTTGCTGAAGATGGGGGGAGTTATCGGTCCAATGATGTCTAACCCCCATTTCTGGAAAGGCCATATGATTTGTGTTGTATGCAACTCATTAGGTGGCACATGTATTAAATTACCATGCTTTTGACAGATGTTGCATGTTTTGACCTTGGAGAAACAATCATACTCCATGTGTGACCAATAATAGCCTAAACATCTGATTTTTATTGTCATTTCCTTAGGTGCTATGTGCCCTCCACAAAGTCCTTTGTGAACTTGCTCCATGATCGTGTGACCATCAATGCTACTAACGCACACTAACAAAATACCTTCATAGGATCTACGACATAACGTGTCTCCTATTAAAGCATATTGTCGAGAACTTTTTTTCACTGCGTCCTTTTGAGCATTTGTTAGATGTTGTGGCGGTTCACCACATAGAAGGTACTCTTTTATGTCATCATACGATTCGATTGCATGTGTAGTGCTAACAAATACTATAGGTATGTCCTCAAGAGTGTCGGTTATGGGTTTGACATAGTTCCTTATGGAACTAGGCAACGCATGAAACATGTTGGATGTCATGTTTAAAGCTAGTGTTGCAAGTGCATCTGCGATGGTATTTTCATTTTTGAGAACATGTTGCACCTCTATGTTTGTTAACTGTTTCAACAAGTGTTTAGTTAAGTCATAGTATGGTTGTAAATGTGAAACTTTGCAGGTGAAAACATCCATGACTTGATTGATTACCAGTTATGAGTCACCTTGAACTACGAGCCTTGTGATTCCAGAAGCTAGTGCTACCATGAGACCTCTAAGAAGACCTTCGTACTCTATCATGTTGTTGGTATAAGGGAAATTTAATCAATAGGCAAAGGGTCAAATTTCTCTGAAGGGATACATTATGATGGCTGCTCGGGAGGTTGATGCTTCATCAAAGTATAAGATTGCATTGCAATTATCGGTCACAGTGTCTATGGTGTTCATGTCCTCATCAGGGAACTCAGGGTTGATTGTTGCTTGGTCTTGCATTGGTGAGGTGGTCATTTGATTGACTAATGCTTGACCCTTGGTGGAACATTGAGCTATGTAGTGCAAGTCAAACTTATCAATCATCGCCTTCCATCTAGCTATCTTGCTTGACTCATAGATGTTATTGGTGATAGCTCTAAGCACATTGTCTTTACAAATAATGTTGACTTGGTTATGAAAGAGATAATGTCGCCACTTCTTTAAGGAAAAGACAAGGGCTAGACATGACCTCTCCATGTCCTTATATCTGTGTTCGTGGGTTACTAAGGCATGGTTTAGGTAGTAGATAGGGATTTCGGTTCCATCTTCTCATTTCTGACAAAGCATAGATGCGATAGATGAATCCAATGCCTGAAGGTAAATGTAGAAGGGTTTGTTGTTCTGTGGGGGATAAACTATTGGTAGTTGAGCTAGTACCATTTTGATGTTCTCAAAGGCTTCTTGGCACTATTGAGTCCATTGAAAATGGACATTTTTCCACAATAAATGTTGCATGGGTTTCAATTTGTCCGTCAGTTTTTCAATGAAGCGCCTAATAAACTATAATCTACCTTGTAGACCACATAATTCGGTAAGGTTGCTAGGTGGTTTCAAATTTGTTATTGCCTTAACCTTATCAGGATCTATTCGTATCCCTGTTTTAGACACTATGAATCCCAACATTTTTCCTGTTTTGACTCCAAAGACACACTTCTTTGGGTTGAGCCTAAGCTCATACTTGAGACAATGTTTAAGTACCAAGTCTAGGTTGTTGACATGTTGCTCAATTTTTTTTTACTTGAACGTGATGTCATCTACATAATCATTGAGGAAATTAAGCATATAATCACTAAAGATGTATGTCATCGCTCGCTGATATGTAGCACCGGCATTTTTTAGACCAAATGGCATCATTGTATAACAGAACATGCCCCATGGTGTCATGAAGGTTGTCTTGAGTTGATGTTTTGGGTTGATCCTAATCTGGTTGTATCCCGAGAATCCTTTCATAAAGGTCAAAAATGCATGCCTAGCAATTGAATCAACAAGTTGATCGATACCGGGTATGGGAAAGTCATCTTCTATGGTTGCTATGTTGAGGTCACGAAAGTCAATGCATAGGTGAATGGTGTCGTTCTTCTTTGGAACTACAACCATGTTGGATACCCAATCGGTGTAGTCAATAGCCCGAATGAAACCAACTTCATAAAGTTTCGTGATTTCATTACGAACTGCCAGCGCCACCTCAGGTTTAACCTTTCGTGCTTTTTATTTCATTGATCTGAGTTTTGGATCGAGGATGATGTTATGCTGGACTATTCGAGGGTCTAGTCCTAGCATATTGTACTCATCTACAAATCCCATGGTCCTTGTTCCATTCCAGCTTTGCATCAACAATTTTCGTTTGAAATCATCAGTGCAAGGCTAGAATGGGACAAGGACTGCAGGATTTGCAAACAAGTACACATATTAGTATAGGACCAAGTGAATGCTTTCATGTTATCTTTCAGCACTTGAGCTATGTCATTGGCTAGTTTTGGACCTAATAGAGTACTCAGTTTTAATATTTTGACTTCACCATCGGGCATAGTAATGGGGACTTCGACGAGGGGATCTTTGGTGATGTTATCAGCCTCTAATTCTATAGTTTTCTTCATTCCTTTAAATAAATCAAGTGTCTCTTGTGTTGATGCCATGAAATTGTCATAAGCTGGTGAGTCTAGATCAATGGACTCTAGGTTAATCTCTCTTTTGATGGCTCCATGTGGTCCATTGATAGACAGTGTTGTAAATAGGTTCTTGCTATCCATGTGTTTATCATTGCCAATTTAAATCGGGACCACCGTGAGCGAGGTTCTCTTGATGGACAAGTTGCTAAATATAAATTAGCTTCGTTTAATTTATGCTCGAATGAGATGGCAGAACATAGGGGTAGTTTAATGTCATACCAAGACCGTATGGCATTTTTAGGCCTTACCAGGCCAATGGTATTCATTTTTTCATGGGGAACTATAATGTTGTGAGTTTTATGGTTTTATGAATTTTTGGTCTTTTTGCTTTATGTTATTTTGATGCTCAAGCTAAATTGACTAGAGAACACAAGAATGAGAAATAAAGATGAAAAAAAAATAGAATAAGCATAAAATAACTCAGGTACATTGGACAGTTGGTTTAAAAAAGGTAGAAAAAAGATAGAAGGGATTTAAAAGGTACAGGACGCGAGTTATTTTGGCAAGGGTAAGTGTATGAGATGAGCGTGACTAGAGAGTGTGGTATCTTTTCAACATAGCATGAGCAACCTGAAGTAAAGGTAGTGTGAGTAAGAGGGATCGGCAGCGTGAGTAAGAGGGATCGGCAGCGTGAGCAACAAGAAGTGAAAGCAGTGTGCAACAGGGCGAGGCAGACAGCATGAGTAACAAGGCAAGGTGGGGTGCTATGACCACGGTTCAAAGCAACGCGAGTGTGAGTAACGACGATGAAGGAGAGAGCAGCAACAAACCAGTGCAAGGGGAAGAAGCAAGCCAATTTATTGTTCGTGGAGGAGAGCGAACAACTGCTTCAACACCTTTCCAAACCTAAAAATTCATCATGGACAGGGACTCTGCGTAGGTACATATTTGTTCCATGGAATTTGATTGCAGTGCAAGAACAGCGTGAACTATTAGGGCTGCCATTTTCGCAACATTTATGAATGAAAATATTTGATGGATTCTGGGGTTTGTATTGCGGTTTTCTCATGTGTGTTTCAAGCGTTAAGGATGTTACTAGGGTTTTGCATTTCTCCATTTCCTTGTGTTTTCCATGTGATGGCCTAAGCATGGGCAGCATAGGGTTTGGTTAGTAGTTTGAGGATCGAACCCAGGGCGCACCCAACATGAGTAGCCTAGAGCACGTCGCAGCGTGAGCAATGAGGATAGGCCTCAGCATGAATCGCGTCGTAAGGTGCGTACGAGCCCTACCATGCATTGCAGGAGCGTGGGTATTGTGGCCACTACGTGTTCTTGCAATCTTGTTTCTGTGTGGCGATGTCAGTAGTTTAGGGTGTGAGTGTGGCTATAGGGATTGAGGGGGTGTGAGTGCCCCAGGGAAAGCAATTTTTTTGTGCATTTTATCCTGGGCGTGAGTTGCAGGAACTACGATTTTTTCTACATTTTTTCCTGGGCATGAGTTGCAGGAACTGTGATTTTTTTTATGGTGTGGGTAGCATGAGTGATGGTCCTTACTACCGCATGAATATCCATGAGCATTACTCAAAATGCATAAAAATCTATCAGCATTACTCAATGTGAGTAACCAGAACCTTTTGCTTGGCAACGTGAGTAAATGTTTTTTATTGTTGTAGCATGAGTGGTGAGCTATGTGACTTAGCATGAGTTGGTTCTTCTGTAATGTCTGTAACCTTGTCGCAGCGTGAGCAACTTGTTGTTGCAGCGTGAGCAGTCCTCACATGCAGCGTCAACTACAGAGGTTAACGTGAACTTCGTGATGCCTCTTACTCAACATTTTTTATTTACTGGTGTGATGTCACTCTAAGGACTAAATGACTTTCATAGTTTTCATGAACGTTGTTTTTAAGTGTTAGTGTTGTCTAATGATTTCCAATGTTCCCCAATAAGCGTTAGATAGATGAAATGAATATTGGTATTCTTGTCTCATGGCGTGTACTTGTATGCGCATCGAATGTTATTTACTTGTTAGGTTTATTTACTTATTTGTTTTTTTTTTGTTTAGTTTATATGTTTTACATTTTAAGTTACTTACTTAAGGTTCTGGCTTTGTGTAGGGGAATTAATCCCTTTCTTTTGGCGGTGGAACTCATGGGTGTGTTGTCGTGGTTTGGCCCCTTGGATCCCAATGCACCTCATCATAACATGAAGATCGGATTCCAAGGGTTATGGTTTCATCCGGGCTCTAGTGAATTTCTATTGTTTATTCTGCAGGGTATTAGTGTAGTCATCTGGTCTCATTTAAGTGAACAATTGGCTCGTAGTGTTGTTGAGACCTTACTGCCTGGCTCATCCTATGACATATTGGCCTTCATCGTTGATGTGGATGAGGGATTATTTAAAGTTGATGGTGGTCTTGCTGAGGGTCCTCGATCTACCCGTCCTCTAACTCGTGTTTGGGAGTTACCACTTTGTAGCCACTACAGCAGCAGTAACACCCTTTTCCTAGCTTTCCGTGTGCATACATTATTCCAAAATCCACTTGGAACCATGTACAGGGTATAAAGGTAAGCACTTTTTTGATTTATCTTTATTTTTTAACTTGGATGTTATACCATTGTTTATGTTTGATTATCTTTTTCTTGGCAGGCCTGATTTTGGTGAGCATGGAATGCGCAAGAATGATGATGGACTTGACTTAATGCGTACAGCCTTGGAGGCTTTCATGGTGGGCCCCACTCTTCGTGATGCCATGTTGGCTCAAACTAAGGATGCTATTGTCCATTATCATAAGTAGTTTTCCAAGGCCTTTGAACATTGTGAGGCTCGTGGGTGGCCACATGAAGATTGGTCTCGCAATGGACCCACTTTCCCTCAAGCGGTTGATTCAGTGCCGAGCATGCCTAAACCATTTGCTAGTGGTAAGTGATTGTGGTCTACGCTTTGTTTTTATCTTTGCTACCCCATTGTTTATCCTGATATTAATCTTTTGTGTAACATGCTTTTACAACGGATATTACTCCTGGTGGAATCACCATCATGTCTGGGCGTACTGAGGGTATTCTTTTCATAAAGTATGGGGAGATGGAGGATTCACAACAGTGGTTGCATAGAAAGGCACCTCAACACATCATCACTTGCCTAACCGATGTTGGTTTGATGGATCTTTTCAATGCCTTGACTCCTATCATTCCTGCAACAGAGATGATTGCCATCGTTGACTCTTTCAATGATGATGTAACTTATTTTAGCACACGGGTCTGGGGGGTTAAGGTTGCATTCCATCTAACTGCCGAATTCTTTTCAAATCTCTTTGGGATACCGGCAGATGGTGTCAAAGTGGTAGTGCATAAGGTGAATAGGGAAGGCCACATGATTAAGGACCTTGAGAAATGGCTGGGCGTGTCACAGAGTTCCAAGGGCTTCCCTATGTAAGTGGACACTAAAGTGACGGAAGTGAATTTGTTGTACCCATTGTTTAGAGTATGGGAATTTCCCAAGTCTCTTTCTCAAGTGAGAACTCCTGGGATAGAGCCTGCACGTATCATGCGCTTGATCCTAGAGACTGGTATGCATTATAACTGCGCACAGTTTCTGGTTTTGGGCTTCTTTGGGGAGATTATCAAATTACGCTCTAACGTGAATGCGCAGTCCCACTTCACTTTTGCATTTTTTGTGGGCTATCTCCATAGGTTTTTCTAGTTCTTAGTGGTCTATGAAGATGATCATTATGTGTTAAGGGATCGCTCATAGTTTTCTTGCCCCTAGATCCGTCATTTATTCGACACCACCAGATCCCAAGATCCACCCGAAGGTATCGACGAATCAGTCTCTGTTACCACGAGAGGTGCAGCCAGTTGTTCCTACCACTCACGTGATAGCTTGGGGTTGGAACCACCCATACTGCACTTAGTTTTTAGGAGAACCAAGTGCTTGATCCAGGAGACCGTTGGGAAAGCCAAGGCTAAAGTGAAAAGAGCTGAGCATTTGAAAGCACCTGCTACGGAGGTGAGACCTCCATGGGTGAAGAACATTCGATTCACCTTGCCGAGAGCAGGTAAGTTTCTCTTCTTCTTCTTCTCTTTTTTTATTTTTGCTTTAAGTTTTTTTATTGCCTTTTGAATTTATTTTCTTACTTAAGTATGCATATCTATTATGTCATGCTAACTTTCTATTTGTTGGTGTTAACAAAGTGTACCCCCGAGAGGGAAAGGAAAGAGTTAGCTCTGATGGGTGAACCTAAAATGGTTATCATTGGGTGTGATGAAGAGGAGGAATCCAGAAAAGAAGCAGTTGAGACTATTCCCCTCTTACAGGAAGAGGATGCAATGAACTCCATGGAAGTGATGCTTTCTAATGCTTTAGATGCCCTTAAGCATTCGAGCGAGGAGAGAGGTGTCTTTGATGGTTTCTTTGATGGATCTCTACACCTTGGTGATCCACCTGAGCTAACCAGCAAGGGGCCTCTTGGTAATTCTTGTTAGCTTGATTCGAATTTTGTACTTTTTAGTTTTGTATATTATTTTGTTTATCATGGCTCTTCTTAACATTAGACATGGACGTCGAAGCGCCTGAAGCACACATATCTCAAGTGGATGGGTCAGAATTAGAGGCCCCAATTGAGGTGCCTTCCCATACAAATTCAACATCCGCCAATCCATTAAGGCCATGGCATGAGATGACCAATAAGATGGACTTTGTTATCGGCATTGTCAATGATGTTGTTACTCATCTGCAACAGGCTCACCCTGAATTAGGTGTGTTACTCTATACTAAGCACCTGGGTTCATCATATTTATGCATCTGTTGGAGTTTTCTTGTTGGCTCATGTAATGTTTGTACTTGTAGGTGTGAAACTTCAATGGAGTCCATCCGAGGCTACCCATATTGATGGTCTTCCAAAATTGCCCAAAGATGTTGAGCAGATTCCAAGTATTTATGATGCAGTTTCAGGTTGTGTAGTTCCAAATGCCAAGTCCCTCTAGACCTCAAGGTGCTCAATTGAACAGTTATGGATTGAAATTCAGTCATTGAAAGGAAATTTGGCAAAAGTAACAGATAACAAGAATGATTTGCAGGCCCGTTATGATTTCGGCTTTGCTAGATTGGCTGGTGATAGTACCTGGCAGACATCCGAGATTACCTATGCATGCTATTGGGCAATCTTGAATAGCAAAGTGGATCTGATTCGGGATTTGGCCAAATAGCAGGCCCAGATGGACTTGTTGAATAGGAAGTGCCATGACTGGAAGTCCTTTGCATCCAACGTATGTAAATGGGGCCAGGATCAAAAATACCACAAGCACCAATACAAAAAGTGGCTAAAGGAGGAATCAATTGAATGTCACAGATTGGAGATGTTTGTGGAGGGATTAGGCTTGCGTTCTTCCTATGATAAGTTTTTTGAGTGTACAGAAGTGGAAGGGTCTCCTAAGAGATCAATTACCACTACTTCTAGTGAAGCCTCAACAAGAATGTTTTCTCTTGAGCATCCTTCCTGGTCTACAATGGATAAGGGCAAGGTCTTGGCCAACATCAACCTCAGACTTGAGAAGGATTGGGCATGCATGCCCAAAGAGTATATTTTATGGTGCCTAGAAGCTAACCTCAGGCCTTCTCCACCTGTGAGTGTTTTAGTCTAATATCGTTTTATTGCTTTTATTCATCGGCATTTTCCTTGGTGTTTTTTTTTCTTTTAACTTGTTTATGTGTGTTTACTTATTTTATTGTTTTTTTGTCTTTTTGTGATAGGGACGTGATGATGATGATGCTAGCCCTAGTGGGACAGGAGTTGATGACACAGAGGATGTTGGGGACCAGCCCCCTCCTAGTGCTAGTGCCTGATTTGGCTTGTTAGTCTTTTCATTTTGTTTTTAATTTTCAGATTGTTATTTTGTAATGTTTGGAGACAGATGTAACATGATCATGGTGTAATGCTCTATCACTTCATGTTGCATAAATGTTTTTTATCTCATTTCTTTTCTTTTGTGAACGTAATTGTAAACTGAAACCCTATCTAGTAAAAATAAAATAAATGAAACTTGTAACTTGGGAAATGTAAACGATAATGATGTAGCAGAGTTTCGATGAACTGACAATGTACTGTGCTCTAGTTTAAGGCCATTTTCGGCCATGGGTATTAGTTTAAATTCCTGGTGGACTATCGCATCTTTGTCAAAGTGGTGGAGTAGATTGTAGCTGTTTTAGTGAATTTAGAAGGACCGGTCATTTCTAACCATGGCTAGTTTAATGTCGTTGCAAATGTTTGGTAGTTTAACATCATTCTTGACGTGTTGTAGTTTAACGTCATTTCAGACATGTGGTAGTTTAACATCATTTTGAACATGTGGTAGTTTAACATCATTTCGGACATGTGGTAGTTTAACGTCATTTCAGACATGTGGTAGTTGGTGTGAATGGTTGAGTAGCTTCTTTACTTTTCGAAACTTGAGATTAGGAGTAGGGCATGTGGGTGTGATCATGTATTCAACATCTCCTTTGCTAGTTATGTAAAATTGTAATTCTAACCATGACACGTCTACGCAAATGGCCCATATGTTAGCATGTTCTGAAGTTTCCATGTTTTGTAATGTTTCCATGTCTTCTGGGGGATTACGATTTGGAGGTTGATCATCACTTTGGATCTTATTTGGTGCATTTTCTTGGTTAGGCTCATTGGTGGTGTCATCTTGTTTGAGATTAGGGGAAGTTTCATCTTGTTTAGATTCGTCAAATTCAACCTTTGAGCCTTTGTTTATGCCTACGTGTGAAGAGACGTTGGATGTAGTCGCATCACCGTATATAATGATTTCACCACCTTTGTAAGGTAAGTGAATCTCTTGATGGATGGATGAGGATACCACTTTTAATTGGGCTAACCAAGGTCATTCCAAAATCAAGTTAAATCCTGGCATCTCATCTACGACAACAAACTCGGCTGACATGGGGAACTGGCCCCCCTCTATGAAGTCCAAAGTGAGTGTTCCCTTCACTATGACACGTGATCTGCTGAATGATTTTAGGAATGTCGTGGATGTTGGTTTTATCTACTCTATGAGCCCTAATCATTCAATGACAGGGAATGGTACTATGTTTGTGGTTGCCCCATCATCAACGTGCACCCTGTGTATTTTAAACTAGTTGACTTATATGGTTATGAACATAGGTGTAGTGGTGACCTCTCCTATTTTCTCATCCTTTTTAATGTTATCTACATGTAAGTCTAGTGATGTGAACCTTGATCTTTGATGTGGAGACATTACTGCATGAATAGACAGTTTAGTTGCAGGTAAATCTTCACTAACAGGTGTACCGCCTGAAATTGTCGGTCTCCGGCTGGAAGGAAAATAGAGACCATGGGATCGCAGGATGAGAACAGAAGACCCTACCTTTGCCTGAGGGCGAGCTGAAATGCACGAAGGCAGAGTACCTTGGGTGGTCCACACGTGGCTCAGACAAGGATTTACCCGTGCGTACGAAAAGTGCTATACGCTGGGTTATGCGTAAACAATGTAGCGAGCGTAAACAAAGTGTAGACAGCGTAAAACAAATGCGAATGGAGCGTGAGCATAAATGGACGTGAACAGAATGCGTGGGCCAAGTTGACGTAAAACTGTAAAATGTAAACAATCTTATGCAGCTAATGTAAACAATGGTATTACAGAGTCAAAGTACAGTGCACCGGTCTAACGCAGTCGTGAGGGAACACGAGGCGGACGAAAAGCCTCGACGTATACAAGAATGACTCAGCTAGTTCGCAAGATAGGCGGAGCATAGAGACTGTATGTATGGCGTACAGGGCTCTCTAGCATCAAAGGGTTTCAGCTCTTGTGTGCAGAGTAAATGTTCTCTGGTGTGCTCCGGGATTTTCTTGCCAACCCCTGGCGAAGTGGGAAATCGGGGTTTTTATACAGGTTGTTACGCTAGACTCGGGTTGGGCGACACGTGGAACGTTGACCGGGTGCATGGACTTTACAAAAATACAATATATTACATCTTTTGGGTGTATACACTGGGCGTATATGCTGTATCAGGTCGACATATACGCTGGGCATATACGCTGGAGACTGGCAGGCGTATACGCTGTTGTGCTGGGTGTATACACTGGACACTGGTGGCAGGCGTATACGCTGGACACTAGCGGTAGGCGTATACACTGTTGTGCTAGGCGTATACGCTTTTGAGTACTTAGTGAAAACTAAGTGTTGCAATCCCAAAGGTTGTCGTATGTCACATTTCATGCAGCCGATGTCGTTCAGGGGTCCCAGGGTCCTTCTTGGTGCCTGAAAAATGCTAAGCTCTAAATTTTGTGGTGTTTCATTGGCCCCTCTTTGTTGATGCTTGGAGGAATAGACCCAAGAAGCGTCGACAAAGAAGTGCAAAACACCACAAGCAACTTGATAAAGACATTTCCCGCCGTCACTTGACGAGACATCATCGCACCGTGTTCATAGTACATGGGATCAGGTAAGTGAAATTTGTAACTGGTGGGAGGAAAGAGATCGTGGGGATTGACAACTACTGGAGGAATTGTGCTATGAACAGGGAATGCTTGGGTATGTGGCATGCTAATTCGTATCAATAGCCGGGATTTTAGCAGACTCGGAGTGCAGACACGTGATGTGCGTCCCTTGGCGGAACAAGGCTCTTGGTTAGTGTTCAAGAGAATTTGTTGGTGAGGCCAAAGCTACGGGAGGATGCATTACATTCTTTGGGAGAACAGGGCCCATGTTTAATGTTCAGAGGGAACCTGTTGGCGAGGAGCCAAAGCCATGCAACTGGGTGCTTCCTGACCGATTTGGACATGAGTGCTTGGTTTTGAGACAACTACCTTCCCACCTAGGGTTTGTATGGAAAGTGCCAGCATTTTTTTTTCACGTTGATCTTATACTCATGCTTAGGTGTTAGGCTATGTGTCACAACTACTATAACGTGTTGCAGTGTGCCACACTGTGCTCGGTTGTTTTGAATGTACTGGATGTGTCCAGAGTGTGGCTGAATAGAATGCATTAGTGAAGGGATAGGGAATTTTATCGATGGACGGGGATATACTGGTGAATAGTTTGATTTAGTCTCACTGGGTATGCTGTGAATGCTGTCTTATCTTGCTACTTATGACGAAATGCATTCTTGTGCGAAACTTCTGGGTGTCATCCTGTAAACAAAACTTCGAGGAGACAAGAAAAATCATAAGTGAATAGATGAGCTTAGACTTACACGGCGACCGATGGCACAGAGATGCTAAAGGATGGCAAGCACTATATGTAGATGACAGCAGTATTGATAAGGGCAATTGATGGCGAGCAATGCAGTGAAGCTGATGGATGATCATGGCGGTGGATTGATGTGTCGGAGGTGAACTTGCCAGTTTATAGTCTTGGCAGACTATCATGGGTTAGTTTTATGTCATAACCCATCGGACATTGCCTGTTTAGCGTCGTGGCGGACGTTACATTGCCAATTTCTAGTCTTAGCAGACTATGGAGAGATAAGCTAGTTTATAGTCTTAGCGGACCCTGTGGTATCAGTTTATAGTCGTAATTCTTAGACTTTTCTGTGGTATTAGTTTATAGTCGTAATTCCAGGACTTTTCTGTGGTATCAGTTTATAGTCGTAATTCCAGGACTTTTCTGTGGTATCAATTTATAGTCATAATTCTAGGACTTTTCTATGGTATTAGTTTATAGTCGTAATTCCAAGACTTTTCTGTGGTATCAGTTTATAGTCGTAATTCCAGCACTTGCACGTACCTGAGTTTATGTTCAGACGTAGAATGGTTTTAGGTATAAATGATTTGTTGGATTGGCAAACTCATTTCCTTCCATGTCGGCGAGCTTGAATGCACCATTATTGAATGCTTTGATGACCATGTAAGGCCCTTCCCAGTTGGCTGAGAATTTATCCGGGTGTTCCCGAACGGCTTTAAGCACAAGGTCACCTTCTTTGATAGGGCGCTTGTTGATGTCGTGTCGATGTCGCTATTGTTGTTGCTTTTGGTACCATTTGATTTGGTCGAGTGCGCGCACGCATTCTTCTTCCACCAAATCGAGGTCAATGATGCATAGATTATTATTTTGCTCGTCGTCGAGGAGTCCGAAGAGTGTGATCCTTAATGATGGTACCTGTAATTCCAGAGGTAAAACAACTTCTAAACCGTAAACGAGACTATATGGCGTTTTACCTGTTGACGTTCGATGTATGGTGCGGTATGCCCATAATGCGTAGATTAATTGCTTGTGCCATTTCCTTTGCTCTGGGTTAGCATTTTCTTAAGTATTGTAATGATCGTCTTATTTTTTGATTCTGCTTGCCCATTGCTCTGAGGGTAGTAAGGGGAGGAAAACGAGTGTTTGATCCCTAGACTGTCACAAAAAGTTTGGGTTTCGGCACTACTGAACTGTGGCCCGTTATCAGTGATAATTGTCATGGGAATGCCGAAACGGGTTACTATGTTTTCAAGGATGAAATTACACACATGTTTAGATGTGGTTTTTTGAAGGGGAGCTGCTTCTACCCACTTCGTAAAGTATTCTGTTGCGGTTATAATGGAATTGTACCCCGCAGAAGATGAGGGTGTTATTGGGCCGATAAGGTCCAATCTCCACTTTTGAAAAGGCCATGTTATTTTCGCTGTGTGCAATTCGTTTGGTGGTACATGTATTAAGTTACTATGCTTTTGGCAAGTGTCACATTTTTTAACCTTGGAGAGACAATCATATTCCATATGCAACCAATAATAGCCTAATCGTCTTATTTTCGTGGCCATGGCTTTTGGCACTATGTGTCCTCCGCATAGCCCCTCATGTACCTGATCAACAATTGTTTGGGCATCAATACTACTGACGCATGTTAGTAGTATGCCTTCGTAGGATCTACGACACAGTGTGTCGCCTACCAAGGTGTACTCCCTAGAACGTTTTTGTACAGCGTCCTTTTGTGCATTCATTAGATGTCGCGGTGCTTCACCGTGTAGAAGGTATTCTTTTATATCATCATACCATTCTACCGCGTGTGTTGTACTAACAGATGCAATTGGTAACGCATTAAGGGTGTCGGTGATTGGTTCAGCGTAACTAGTTATGGAGCTTGGCAACGTGTGAAACATGTCAGGTGAGATATTCAATGCTAAGGTTGCAAACGCATCTGCAATAGTATTGTCATTTCTAGAAACATGTTGCACGTCCGTACTTTCGAATTGCCCTATTAAGTGTTTCGCCAAATCGCAGTATGGTTGTAAATGTTGAGCTTTACATATGTAGACTTCTGTGACTTGGTTTAGGACTAGTTGTGAGTCGCCTCTGACTACTAGTCATGTGATGTCTGAAGCTAGCGCTGCCGCGAGACCTCTAAGGAGACCTTCGTACTCTGCTATGTTATTCGTACAATGAAAGTGGAAGCGGTAGGCAAAGGGTCGGATCTCCCTGGAGGGATAGGTAATGACAGCGGCAACACTTCCTCCTCAAGAGGTGGATGCTCCATCAAAGTTTAAAGTAGCATCATAGTCCTCGTGCACTGTATCTATTGTGTTTACATTTCCATCCGGGAATTCTGGCTCTATAATCGCTTGGTCATGCGTTGGTGATGCGGCCATCTAATTTGCTATGGCTTGACCCTTGATCGATGATTGCGCTATGTAGTGCAGGTCAAACTCAGCTATCATGGCTTTCCATCGGGCTATCCGACTCGTTTTGTAGATGTTTCCTGTTATAGCTCTCAGCACATTGTCCTTGCAAATTATGTAAACCTGGCTACGGAAGAGATAATGTTGCCACTTTCTTAAAGAAAAGACCAAAGATAAACATGACCTCTCCATGTCATTGTACCTTTTTTTGTGGGCAACTAATGCGTAGCTCAAGTAATACACAGGGACTTCGGTTCCTTCATCTTGTTTCTGGCAAAGCATAGACGCGATTGACGATTCCGAAGTGGCAAGGTAGATGTAGAACGGTTTATCATTTTGGGGTGGATAAACTATAGGTAGTTGGGCAAGTGCTGTTTTGATGCTTTTGAATGCTTCTTGGCACTGCGGAGTCCATTCAAAATGGGCATTTTTACGTAATAGATGATTCAAAGATCTGAGTTTGTCCGTCAATTTTTCTACAAAGCGCCTGATAAATTGTAGTCTACCTTGCAAACCTTGAAGTTCGGTAAGGTTGCTCGGGGGTTTCAGGTTTGTTATGGCTTTAACCTTATCGGGGTCTACTCGTATCCCTGCTTTAGAGGCTATGAATCCTAGCATTTTTCCTGTTTTGACCCCAAAGACACACTTTTTTGGGTTAAGTCTTAGTTCATACTTTAACGCTTTAAGACTAAGTCAAGGTCTTGTACATGCTATTTGGTCGTTTTTGACTTAACTACGATATCATCCACATAATCGTTGAGCAACCGTAGCATATAATCACTAAAGATAAACGTCATGGCTCTTTGATATGTGGCCCCTACGTTCTTGAGACCGAAGGGCATCATGGTGTAACAAAAAGTTCCCCATGGGGTCATAAAGGTTGTCCGCAGTTGGTGTTCCGGGTTGATGCGTATTTGGTTGTATCCTGAAAAACCATCCATAAAAGACAGCAAGGCATGTCCGGTAGTCGAATCAACTAGTTGGTCGATGCTGGGTAGGGGAAAGTCATCTTTTATGGTTACTACGTTTAGATCTCGGAAGTCAAGGCATAAGCGAATGCTTCCGTTTTTCTTCGGGACGATTACCATGTTTGACACCCACTCGGCGTAATCAACGGCCCGAATGAAACCAACTTGGTAAAGCTTGGTGATCTCATTACGAACTGCCAATGCCACTTCGAGTCTAACTTTTCGTGCCTTCTGTTTTACCAGTCTTAGTTTGGGGTCGAGGATAATATTGTGTTGGACAATTCTAGGGTCTAGCCTGGGCATGTCCGTATAGGACCAAGCGAATGCTTTCATGTTTTCCCTAAGTATGTTCTCAATGTCTTTTGCTAGTTGTGGTGGCAGTGATGTGCTTAATTTTAATACTTTGATTTCCCCATCAGGCATGGTAATGGGGGTTTCAGCTAATGGGTCTTCGCTAATGTTTTTGGCCTCTATGTCAAGGAATGTCGTCGTACCTTCATAATCGTCTGTGGTTTGCCATGTTGAGGCTATGAACATGTCATTCGTTGGTGAATCTAAGTTGATGCAGTTTACATTAATGTTCCACGTGATGTGGCCGTATGATCCATCGATGATCAATGGCGCGGTTAAATGAGGGCAGTCCATTGAGCTTGCTCCTGCCAATAAATGGAGAGCCATGTGAGCAAAGGGGGAGGATTGTTTTGTGTCTTTTAGTAAAACTATGTGTACGTGTATGATGGTGGATTATCATCACACCTGGACGCATGGCAGTTTAAGGCCATACCGGGTCATCACCGGATGGGGAAATGGCAGTTTAAGGCCGTACCGGGCCACCATGGTGGTTTAAACCAGCGTAAACGTGTAAAATGGGATCCATGGAGAGACCAGGACGTAATAATCTCTATTTTTAATTAATTTTAAATTAATTTTATCACTTTTGGGCAAATTTTGGTGAAAAAAATAAGCAAAAAAGACAAAAGGTCAAAAGAAACGAAGCAACGGCGGCGTAAGCGGTGGCGGCGTCAGTGTCAGCGTCATCAGAGCACTATATAAAGGAACGGGGGGGGTCCATTTGTTTCTTACTTTGAAAGCAACATCGTAAGCGACAGAGCGCCATCTGCTAAAGCGTAAGCGTAAGCGTAAACCTACCTCCCAGCGTAGATGCCAACGAGAGACCCTAGCGTAGACGCCTAAGATTAAACCCCAGCGTAGACGCGGAGTGCCTTAGCGTAGACGCCGAAGAGTAAACCTGCGAGTGGTAGTGTCGACAGTTGCTCAGCGTAAACTTACATCGACAGCGTAGACTATCCGAGATGGGCAAGGGGAAGTGGAGGGCCATGGAAGGAAGGGTCCTGACCTGACCTTTGCAGAAGAGATGGAAGCCATGCTGCACGGCCTACCCAGGCCGAAGATCCCATCGTGGCCCATGACGTCCCATAGGTAGGCTCTGATTCCTTCCTTTGTTGTTGTTTCTGTGCTATTTTTTTTGTTTTCAGCGTAGACGGTCTTGGCGTATACGCTGAGCATAGAAGGTTTTCAGCATAAGGGTTTTCGGCATATACGCCGAGCGTAACTGTAAAGCGTAGGCAGTTTTATTGGCAAAATGTTTGTCAGCGTAATTTATTTATCGTTCTGTTTACGACGTATACGCCGAGGGTTTGCTCAGCGCATGCGCTAGGTGAACGCGATTACCTTTACAGCCTTGACTCAATTTTCATGTCTCTGGCGTAGACTATTTACGTTGAAAGTGAACTTGGGCGTACACGCCAAGGGTTTGCTCAGCGTATACGCTATACTTGAATGGGTTCAGGCGTCAGCGTAAAGCAGATTGTTGTCAGTGTAGACGCTAAGTTGGCTAGCGTATATGCTAAGTTTGAATTGCATATTTACACTGTGTTGGTCGGTGTATACGCTCTATATGTGGCGTATATGCTGAGTTTTAAGTTATGCTTTTTATGCGACGTGCTGGTCTTGTGGGCGTATATGCTGGTTTATGCGGCATATACGCTGAGTTTTAAGAGTTAGAAAATTTTCAATTTTTAAGCATTGATCCATAATGTGATTTTCATCTTTCGGGCTATTTCGAAGCATAGCTGATTGATTGTAACATCGCGATTGGTTGTAGGGATAGCAAACGTTTCCTTATTGTCGTTAAACTCGTCGGGGTATTATCATGGGTTGGCTCTGTTGAGGATGGCGATGCTCCCACAGATCTAACTGTGAATGACAACGGGGTTTGGTTCTGGGGAGGCACATGTGGGTTTCTGTCCTTCCTGTTGGACAACTTTGGGGTGGCCATCTGGGCAGACTTTGATGAGGTGACTGCACGGAGTGTGCTTGAGGAGATGCTGCTGGGGGCTACAGAGGGTGTCATGGTTTTTATACAGGACATTGACGAGGGGCCTTTTATTAACGAAGATGGCACTACCCGCGGGCCCCGTGACACACGCCCATTAACGCGCATGTGGGTATTATTGCCGCAGGGGCTGGATTATCTAAACAATACATTGTTCATAGCTGCTCGTGCATATACATTATTCCAGAACCCTCCCGGCACAGTGTATCGAGTGGCCAGGTAAGCATGTTTCAGTTTACTGTTTTCCTTTCGCTATCCAATGTTCATTTCTTGTTTTGACTCATGTTTGCCTATAGGCTGAAGACCAACACTGATGGGACACTCATTGAGGATGAGGGATTAGCCCTTGCTCGCACTGCTCTGGAAGCATTTATGAAGGGCCCCACTCTTCGTGGGACCATGCTGGGTCAAACGAAGGGTTCGATGGTCCATTTTCATAAACAGTTCTCCAGAGCATTTGCGATGTGCAAGGCTCGTGGGTGGCTGCATGAAGACTGGACTGACAATGGGCCAATTTTCTCTCGTGATCTTGGCAACACGTCTAGATCTACCACGGACGGTAAATGATAACACTTCCTAGATATGTTAGTGGGCTTACCTGATTGTTTTGATTTACGCTGATACAACAACTTTACATTGCTTTTACAGTTAATATACCTTCTAGTGAGGATCCGGTGACCACCGGACGAACCGAGACGACTTTGTCAATGAAGTTCGGAGGGGTGGCTAAGGCCCAGAAGTGGTTGCGGAATCGTGCTCCTCCATCTCTCGCTCGTTGCCTAGATGATGCTAGGCTCATGGAGCTTTTTATGACGTCGAGTCCTGATGTTTCCATTGGGGAGATGATCGGGATTGTGGACTCCTTTAATGAGTCTATCACATACTACAGCACCCGGATTAAGGGTGTGAAGGTAGTTTTCCATCTGTTTCCTGAGTTCTTTTCAAACCTATTTGGTGTACCAGCAGATGGCTTGAATGTAGTGTTAGAAAGAGCTCATAAAGAGCTTCAAATGATCCGGGAATTGGAGGATTGGCTTGGTGTAGCTAAAGGTACCAAGGGATTCCCGATGCAGGGGAAGGTGAAGGTTGTAGAAGTGAACGAACTATATCCCTTGTTCAGAGCACGGGTATTCCCTAAAACACTTTCCCAGGTGAGGTGCCTTGGGGTTGAGGCTGTTCGTGTTATGCGAACTATTTTGGAAACAGGGATACGATTCAACTAGGCTAGATTTTTATTGCCGGGCATGCACAAGGAGATAGTGTGATTGCGCTCGAATGTCGAGGCACAATCCCATTTCACCTTTGCATTCTTCGTCGTTTTGCCGAGTTCCTGGTAGTTCGCGTAGATAACAAGTTTGTCCTGCGGGATCGGGGTCAACTATCCCGCTCGTGGATTCATCACTTGTATGACACAACCAAATCCCAAGATGCACCTAAAGGTATCGATGAATCCGTTTCTGTTACTACAGGAGGATCATCTGGCGGTTCAATCGATGAGCTGCCTTATACTGCTAGAAGGGCAGAACGGGTCATCAAAGAAACCATCGGCCAAGCTAAGGTAAAGCTAAAGAGGCCTGAGCGCTCAGCTGAGGACATTTCCGGTGTGAGCCAGCCACGCGTGAAGCGGATACGCTTCAAGATGCCTGGTGAGCGGAACTCACCTGCTTATTGCTTTAGCATTTTCATTTCATTTATAACTTTCACCTCAATCGCTTACGTGTCGTTGATATATATTCTTTTTTCTTTGGCTTGATTTTTAAAACAGTAAGGAAGCAGGCTTTAGAGACGATCATGGAGGATGAGGAAACTCATACGGAGAAGAACAACGAGGAGGAGCATACAGAAATGAGTCAAGGTGGCGGGACAGACAAGTTACGGGAGAAGACCACGGGAACTGAGCCATTGGACAACCAAGGCAGTGTTGACCAAATGTTCCGCAGTTTTCTTCAAGGGGATTTGGATTTAGGCACTCCCCCAGGGGACGACAAAGGGCACGGTACATTTTTCCTTTTATACTGTTTCGATTTTTCCTATCAATTGTCCCTTTTGTGGTTTATATTTTTGTTTATTTTTTATGTGTTTTGTCCAGATGAAGGTAGCGAGACCAGAATGGTGCGTTTGGATGTACCAATGAAGATGGTTCCCCCTGAGAGGACCACTGAGGTTAGTTCTTCCCGTACCCGTGAGCCACTTATTTGGTCAAAAATGCCAAGCAAGATGGAGTTTGTGGCTAGCATCGCGGAGGAATTCATTGAACGGATCCAAGAAGCCCACCCTAGTATAGGTATGAATCACTTAAATATTTGGAGCTTCGCATCTTACTTATATAGTTTTTGACATTTGTATTTTTCGCATGGGTAGGTGCTAAACTGAGATGGGATCCCTCGGAAAGCGTTAGCATGGAAAGCCTAACCACACTCTCCCTCGAAGTGGAGCAGGTGCCAAGGCTTGTTTATGAGGGAGTTACAGAAAGCCTTGTGCATCATGCTAAGTCATTATGGACTTGCAGGCATTCCATTGAGCAGTTGTGGTTGCAAATACAGGCAAAAGAAAAGGAAGTCTCCGAATTGTCGAAGGAACGTGATGATTTAAAGGCTCGATACGAGTTCACCGCTGCTAGACTAAGTGGAGATCGCTCTTGGCGAACATCGGAGGTTACATACACCAGGTATTGGAACCTTTTGAATCATCATGCATCACTGACTCGGAGAATGGAAGAACGCAAAGCTCAGATTGATCTCCTGAACCTTAAGTGTCAGGATTGGAAGGCGTTTGCATCTAAGGTTCGAAAGTGGGGTCAAGATGAGAAGAATCACAAACATTACTACAAGAAGTCGCTAAAAGAGGTGTCCATCGAAAAGCGGCAACTAGAAATGTTTGTGGAAGGTTTAGGTTTGCGTTCGGCCTTCGATACTTTTGCACAGAATACAACTGTGGAAATGGAGTCACCTACAAGGGTGATCACAACTGCATCTAGGGAGGTGTCGGTTGGTGAATTTCCATTGAAACGTCCCACCTGGTCAGCTGTCGACAAAGGAAAAACGTTGGTAGACATTGACTTAGGACTGGATGGGATAGACTGGGCCAGTGTTTCAGAGGAAGAAATCCTTCGTCAGCTAGAGTTTGGCTTAGGGGGATCTCCTACGGTAAGCATTTTGTTCTCATGGAGTTAATTTACTGGATAACGTTTAACATTTTTACATTCACTTATTCTTATGTTGGTTGTTTGCTCTCAGGGTAGAGGTGGTGATAATGCCCAAGAGGCGGGCCCTAGTGGAGCAGGCGTCCCTGATGCTGGTGGATCTAGAGAGGACGACCCTCCCACCTCGGATGTTTAGTGTTTTAATTTTGAAGTTTTTGATGTTTTTTCTTTGACTCAGATTTATATGGGAAATGTAACTTGAAAATTCTGAAACGGATGAAAACAGTTGAAACCTGTAATCATACAATGTTGTATGTAGGAAAAAAATTTTGTTGATTTTTGACTTTAGTCGTAAACATGACACAGCAATGTAAAATGTTCTGGCTTATTTTGAGCTTGACCGCACACACGACATGATAACATAAAATGTTTTTGGGGTTTTACCTCTTTGTTTAAAGTGTAATATATCGAAGTAACTATAAATGATACATGAAAAGGAAAGCAAAGCACGCACTAGTTTAAGGCCATATCGGGCCCCATTGTAAATGAGCAATATTTTGGGTAAAATGGATAAGTTTCTTGGTGAACCGACCATCTCTGATCGTGGCTAGTTTTATGTCATTTGTGGACATGATAGTTTAACGTCTTTCCGGACAAGGCGTGTCGTTTAATTGTAATATTTTTCTGTATTTTGGATTTTGTCGTAGTTTAACGTTGTTTCGGACGGATGGTAGTTTAACGTCATTTCGGATGGATGGTAATGATTTCATTTTAATTGTTTTTTTATTCTTTTTATGTTTACGTCCTGCAATTTATTAACTGGTACGATTTTGTATTCGGTGTCCCCTTCGCTGATCACGTTGAATGGTAGTTCAGCCCAAGGGACGTCCGGCAGAATGTTTTCAGTGTCTGTCGTTGTTTTTGTGGTAGTTTCTTCATGAGGCGATGTGTGTGGAGTGTTAGAGGTAGGTGTTTCAATTTTAAGGAATTCTTGTTCCATGTTCGAAGGTTTACCACCCACCAGTTGTGGTTTGTTTGCATCATTTTGACTAGGCTTGGCGAGTTCAACCTCGGAGCCTTGGTTGCTGTCCGTGTGCGATGAAATAATGGGAGTGACCACTTCCCCATGTATGAAGATTTCACCGCCCTAATAGGGTAGATGAATCTCTTGATGTATAGGGGAAGAAACAGCTCTCAGTTGGGCCAACCAGGGTCTTCCTAATATTAGATTGAATCCTGGCATTTCATCGACAACTAGGAAGTCAGCAGATGTGGGGAATTGGTCTCCCGCTATGAAATCTAAGGTTATCGTGCCTTTTACCAGTACGCGTGACTTGCTAAATGACTTTAAACATGTTTTTATGGTTGGTTTAATTAAGTCGGTGAGCCCCAGTTGTTCAATGATGGGATATGGTACGACGTTTGTGGCTGCCCCATCCTCTACATGGACTCTATGTATTTTGAACTGGTTTATTTGTATTGTTATGAACATGGGGACTGTTGTTATTTCCCCTGTGTTCTTGTCCACCTTGATATTGTCATCCTGGAAGCTCAAGGGTTTCAGAATGACCCTGTGGGATGAGTACATGATGGCATGAATGGCAGGTTCACTCGGAGGAAAATCCTCGTTAACCGGTTTGGACGTTAGCATGCGTACGAGAGCTTTTCGATGAGTTTGAGATGTTAAAACCAAGTCATACAAGCTTAAAGAACTGGTCTTTTGCTTCAGCACTTNAAAGCTCTCGTACGCATGCTAACGTCCAAACCGGTTAACGAGGATTTTCCTCCGAGTGAACCTGCCATTCATGCCATCATGTACTCATCCCACAGGGTCATTCTGAAACCCTTGAGCTTCCAGGATGACAATATCAAGGTGGACAAGAACACAGGGGAAATAACAACAGTCCCCATGTTCATAACAATACAAATAAACCAGTTCAAAATACATAGAGTCCATGTAGAGGATGGGGCAGCCACAAACGTCGTACCATATCCCATCATNTCCAGGAGTTCTCACGTGTGGCGTGGAGATGGAGCTAGTCTTGGGGCCTCAGATTACCTTGGGATTCACACCACATATGGAGACGGGCGGGATTGCAATTGGTCAGTGGGAGGCATTTGAGCCGAAGGCTGGCTAGGGACCCTAATGACGTAGGGACAAGGTTTGCCTTGCGCCTGTGTGGTGGAGGTTTGACAATCTCTAGGACTTTCGGGTGTCCTAACGATGTACAAAGTTAGTTTCAGGGGAGGTTGCACCTCCGCTGTTGCGATAGCTGGTGGTACTTGGACTACGAAAGGAGTAGGCCGAGTGTGAGGGGTTAGTGGTTTTGGGGATGTAGGTACAGTTGACGGTATGCGGATGACATAGGGCTGTTGAGGGGCACGTGGTGGTCGAGATGTGGGTGCGAACACAACGGGAGGAATCTGCACTATGAATGGCCTGTCAGGTGTTTCCTGTTTATGTTGGGGGTAGATAGTGTTAATGTTACATGCCTCGGAGTCATCATCGAAGTAGATCGTGTTCATCACGTACGGGGCTTCTTTGGTGTTCAAAGGATCCTTATACACCCCCATGGCCTAATTTTGTGGTTGAATCGGGTTAGCCTCATCGAAAGTGATTTGGCCATCATCGATCATCCGCTAGATATCTTGCTTCAGGGTGAAGCAGTAATCTGTTTCATGCCCGTTGCATTGATGGTAGTCACAGAAGCGATCCATCCTGAAGCCTTTGGGTACAGGCGGCTCATCTGGTGTTGCTAAGCTTGGGTTCTGTACAAGTTGGTAGAAACAGTCATGTCTTTGGATGGCCATAGGGGATAACTGCTTATGCTTCATCAGCCCAGCTTTGAGAAGCTGATCAAAGAGCTAGGACGGTTTCATTGGCAGAGGCGTGTATTGAGAGGGTTCCTTCCTCTCGAAATTGCGCGTACGGTTTGTTGGGTTCTGTGACGATGACAACTCTAGGGCTGTTGTGGGAGCGGATTTATAATAGTTAGTAGGGGTTGCGGGTGATTGTTGTTGATGTGTGATGTTCATCTGTTGGGCTCCTACTATCGCTGCTATAGTTGTTTTGGCCTTCTCTTTATCCTTTTTAGTATGTTAATTTTTGAAGGCCACGTATGCCGGGTCATGGCTATTTTGAGCCGCTTCTTCTATGCTTTTGATCTACGCAAATGCCTGGTTAAGATCACGCGTGTTAAGGTAATATAATTTGGACTTGAAGAAATCATTGATAGCCCCCTTCACTCGCGGTGGCAGTGTCACCCCCACGCTAGCGTGAGGGGGCGGTGCTTGCAAGGACGAACCTGCAGCCACAGCAGGGATGATCGTGAGAGGAAAAGTGTTAGGTTGGGAATCGCTCGGGAGAGGGACATGCACTAGTGCTACTGTTTTAGGTGGTGGTGCTTGAGCCTGGGTGAACCTAGGATGTTGGAGGGGGAGGATTTCCCCTGTGTCTGGATGGAAAATGGGGTTAGCCTGGGCTTGCGGGCTAAGCGTGTGGTAGGAGTCCTCGTGCTCGGATTGAGCGGCGAATTCATCCTCCTCTTCTGGTTGGGGTTCTAGCGCATACCGATCCAACGTGCGGCTCCTTTACAGGAGTAGTTGTGTGACAAGCTCCGAATACTGCTCTGGAACCGAGATTACATCATATGGGGAAGGGGTGAACTCGTATCCTCCCCTGTAAAAGAGCTTAAACTGCCTCTTTACTTCCATTTCGGCTCGATCAATAGCCAGGCCAGCTTGTATTTTAATACATATAAAATTATACTGGTCTTGGATGATGATGTTGGAGGCTGGATCTCTCCCCTGTAACCTTAGAGACCATCGAGGCCCCGCTGTAGGTTGCACCCCCGGGTGCTGTGCAACAGGCTATTGGATGGCTGTGATGTCCATGGTGGCGGTGGTTTGAGTAGTGACAGCGTTGTTGTTTGCAGGGTTCATGATGTTATGTCATGGATATAAATCAGTCTGAAGATACAAAGTTAATGTGTTATGTAGCGTGCAGCATATACACTTCAATTGACAGCGTATGGTGATGGCGTATACAGCGTATATGGTTAGCGTAGACGCTGGGGAGCATATACAGCCTGAGATGGATCACGGCGTAAAGCGTAAAACACAAGGCGTAAGGCATAAAATAGGAGAGCGTAAAGCGTAAAACAGGAGAGCGTAAAGCAGTGGCTTAAAGCGTAAAACAAAAGCAGTGGCATAAAGCGTAAAACAGAAGCTGGTGTAAGGCGTAAAACAGGAGAGCGTAAAGCGTAAAACAGGAGAGCGTAAAACAAAAGCAGTGGCGTAAAGCATAAAACAGAAGCTGGCGTAAGGCATAAAACAGGAGAGCGTAAAGCGTAAAATAGGAGAGCGTAAAACAAAAGCAGTGGCGTAAAGCGTAAAATAGAAGCTGGCGTAAGGTGTAAAACAGGAGAGCGTAAAACAAAAGTAGTGGCGTAAGGCGTAAAACAGAAGAGCGTAAAGCAGTGGTGTAAGGGCTTCTGAGTGGAGTTTTAAGGGCGTAAACAATATACAGCGTAAACACCGAGCAGTTGCAGGCTGGGCTTTTAGACTGAGCAGCGTAAACGCTAGGAAGGTTTGAGCAGGAAGCGGCTTGGAGCTGGCGGCGTAGACACTTGACGACGTAAACGCTGGGGATTTGCAGGTAAGGGTTTTAGTTGGCCATCCTTCTAGCGCCAAATTCTATACCACCTAAAATCGTCGGTCTCCAGCTGGAAGGAAAACAGAGACCGTGGGATCGCAGGACGAGAATAAAAGACCCTGCCTTCACCTGAGGGTGAGCTGGAATGCACGAAGGCAGAGTACCTTGGGTGGTCCGCACGCGGATCAGACAAGGATTTCCTCGCGCGTACGCAAAGTGCTATACGCTGGGTTTTGCGTAAACGATGTAGAGAGCGTAAACAAAGCGTAGACAGCGTAAAACAAATGCGAACGGAGCGTGAGCGTAAACGGACGTGAACAGAATGCATGGGCCAAGTTGACGTAAAACTGTAAAATGTAAACAATCTTATGCAGCTAATGTAAACAATGGTATTACAGAGTCAAAGTACAGTGCACCGGTCTAACGCAGTCGTGAGGGAACACGAGGCGGATGAAAAGCCCCGACGTATACAAGAATGACTCGGTTGGTTCGCAGGACAGGCGGAGCGTAGAGACTGTATGTATGGCGTACAGGGCTCTCCAGTGTCAGAGGGTTTTAGCTCTTGTGTGCAGCATAAATTTTCTCTGGTGTGCTTCGGGATTTTCTTGCCAACCCGTGGCGAAGTGGGAAATCGGGGTTTTTATACAGGTTGTTACGCTAGACTCGGGTTGGGCAACACGTGGCGTGTTGACCGGGTGCATGGACTTTACAAAAACACAATATATTACATCTTTTGGGTGTATACACTGGGCGTATACGCCGTATCAGGTCGGCGTATACGCTGGAGACTGGCAGGCGTATACGCTGGTGTGCTGGGCGTATACGCTGGACACTAGCGGCAGGCGTATACGCTGGACACTAGCGACGGGCGTATACGCTGGACACTGGCGGCGAGCGTACACGCTGTTGTGCTGGGCGTATACGCTTTTGAGTACTTAGTGAAAACTAGGTGTTGTGATCCCAAAGGTTTCCGTATGTCACATTTCATGCAGCCGATGTCGTTCATGGGTCCCAGGATCCTTCTTGGTGTCTAACAAATGCTAAGCTCTAAATTTTGTGGTGTTTCAACAGGGATCAAGGTTAACATACATACTAGAGCTTCGTGGTGTACTTAAGAAGTCATCATTAAGTCATACAAGCTTAGCGAAGTGTTCTTTTGTTTGAGGGCTTGTGTAACCTGGGTTAGGGCGCTAGCGAGGTCTCTGCTATTTAGTATGTTCTTGTTGGTCGAGACTTGGTCCATTGGATCCAACATTTTTATTTCTTGAGGAAGGATTATTGCATGGTCAACTGTAACCGTTGGGTTTGTCTTCCCAAGCATTCTTGATTTTTTAGCTTGGTTACTTGTGCTTGGCTTGTCAGTTGTGGAATCCATGGGTACAGCATTTAATGGAGTGGGTTTTGAGGACCCCAACTTATGACCTTGGTGTCCTCTTTCCAAACTTCCCCTGGTCAACCTATCTACGAGGCGTTCTCACGAAGGTCACAGGGGAGTTGTTGGGGTCTAAACATCGAGTTGCTTCGGGACCCAGATGACAAATGGAATGGGGTGGGTTTGCGATGGAACTATTGGTGGTTGAGAATCAAAGTGTTTAGGCACCTGGATTATGAATGGAGTGGGACAAGTTGGCATTTGAGCAGTCAAAGTTTGAACATCCGGTTGTCTAGGCACCCTGATGGCAAATGGAGTTGTTCCAGTTTGGGATTGTATGTCTGTGGCTGAAATAGTAGGTGGTACCCAGATCACAAAGGGAGTGAGTTTGGTTTGTGGGGGTACGTTCGTTGTTGTCACCACAGGAGGTGCTCGGATGACAAACAATTTTTAATGTTTTTAGGGTGTATGTGTTGGAAACGAGGATTGGGGAGATGGTGTTGACACTGTAGGAACACAAATTACAAAGGGTTTTCTGGCTATTTCTTGTTTGTTGGTGACATGGATTGTGTTGATCACGTAAGGAGCCTCCTTAGTATTAAGGGGATATTTATACACACCCATAGATTGATTTTGTGGTTTCACAGGGTTAGCTTAGTCAAACATTATTTCACCCCTATCAATCATACGTTGTATATCTTGTTTTAGGGTGAAACAATAGTTGGTTTCGTGCCCGTTTCGTTGATGGTACTCACAAAGTCTATCTAGCCTAAAGCCTCTCAGAACTGGAGGCTCATTCGGTGTTGCCAAGCTTAGGTTTTTGACCAAGTCACAGTATCGGTCATGTTTCTGGGCTGCCGTAGGGGACAATTGCTTATATTTGATGGCCCCAGCCTTTAAAAGTTGATCTAGTAGTTGTGAAGGCTTCATAGGCAACAGTGTATATTGAGCAGGTTCTTTTCTTTCAAATGTACTAGCATGACCCGTGTTAGTAGTTTGTGTGAAGGATGGTTCAAGTGTATGTGCAGGAGCGGTCCTCTCATAGTTAATGAGAACAGTAGGTTCTTTCCCTTTTTATCCCACATTATTGGGTTGAGCCGTCTCTGCTACTGCTACTACTGTTGCTTTAGCTTTTTCTTTGTCTTTCTTCATGTGTTGATTTTTAAAGGCTGAATAAGCAGGGTCGGGACTATTTTGGACTGCCTCCTCTATGTTTTTTATCTGCAACAAAGCTTGGCTCAGAGTGCGAGCATTTAGATACTAGCGCTTTGACTTAATGAAGTCATTCACGGCTCCTTTAAGAATGATAAGTAAGTATGTTTCCAGGATTGGCTCGTGAAGTTCATTAAGTGCGGCACTCCATCTCTGGATGAACTTTTGCATAGGTTCTAGTGGTGCTTGCTTTATTTGGATTAGGCTGTCTAAAGTTTCGTTAGGCTTCAGGTTGTACTTAAACCTGGTAACAAACTAGTGTAACAGATCCTCCAGAGAGGATATAGAGTTATGGGGTAAGGCTCTGTACCAGTCTAAGGCTCTTCCTGTTAAAGACATGGTGAACATGCATAGCATTGCATGGGGCCAAGCTTGAAGCAACAGACATTCTAATCTAAATGTTACTAAGTGGGCGTTGGGGTCTCCTTCCTCGTTATATTTTGTCAATTGAGGCAATGAAACTCCCTTGGGTAGAGTTAAAGGTGGCACTGACGAGCTGATCAGATCATCTTAGTAGAAATCCAATACTTTAAGCTCTTTAGTGTTAGCAGTTTTAAGGCACTTTACCTCATCAGTGAGCTCTTGCATCATCCTTTTGGCTTCAGCCCAGTCTTGGGCACTCGGTGGAGTAGTAAGTTGGCTAGTTTGAGCACTATACGAGTTAGACTACTGTACGGTCAGTAGGAATGATGATTGTTGAGTTTTCAATGGTTGTACTTGAGTGACGTTCATGGATGGAATTGTAGTAGATGGTATTCTGTAATGAGCGGGTTGATATTGTTGCATGCCAATCATGGTCCACTATCTAGTTACAATTTGTGAGGGGACACCCTAAACTTGTTGAGTCGAAGTGGTGAAGGATGTCCCCTGGATTTGCACTCATGGTGTATAGTGAGTAGATGTAGAAGCGGGTATCGCGGATGGCATCCCAATTACTTGGGATGGGAAGGTCGCTCCTACATTATTTTGAGAGGGGGATTGTTGGGGTTGTAATTGTAGGAGAGGGGATAACGTGGTGATTGGAGCAATAATGGAGATGGGTGCATTGAATTGAGTATTGGTCATGGGGAGAGTGGGAATAAGAGTGGATGCTTCCTGTTGAGGTACATGTGCTTGAGTGCTTTTAAATGTGTGAAGGAACATGGTCTCTCCCATGAAAGGGTGAAATAATGGATTCGCGTAAGTATGAGAACTAAGAGTATGGTACGAATCCCCATGTTCGAATTGAGCCACGAAATTATCTTCCTCATCTCCATTTTGAGGATCTACGATGGATTGGCGTGAGGTTTGGTTCCTTGACATGAGGAATTTGGATAGGAGTTCATGGTAGGATTTAGTGAGGTGGATGACATCATAGGTGGTGGGAGTGAATTCATGACCTCCTTTGTGAATGAGCTCATAATGTCTCTTTGCTTCTAATTCGGTTTGGTCAACGGCCAGGTTAGTCTAAAGTTTAACACAAATAAAGCTATAATGTTCAGGCATTAGGATGGTAAACATGGGATCTCTACCTTGCAGTCTCAGTGACCGATGAGGTGGCCCTTGAGGGTTCATCTTTCCAAGGGCAACTTTGGACTCAGCAATGATGACAAGACCTAAGATTGTGGTACCAAAGTTGAAGACAGGCATGGCAGTGGTGTTGGTTTGTGCAGAGTCTGTTATGAGTGATTGTGAAGACAACGTATGGAAGGAATTAGAGCATAAGAGAGAGAAAATGTGTGCTAAGTGTCAGCAGCGTATGGTCAACAACATGTGAAATATGTAGCATATGGCAAGAAACTATGAGCAGCGTATGAAATATGCAGCATATGACAAGTATAGGTAGTGTAAAGAAGAATAATCAGCATATGAAATGATATGAATAGCATATGAAATATGCAGCGTCTCAGCGTGTACCCTAAACAAGATAGAGCATGTCCACCCTAAACTAATGTAATGTGTAGCTCTGAAAAAGGAAAACAATGTGTGAACGCTAAAGTAAAGCGTGTTACCCAGAAACTGAAATGCAAAAATGCAAGTGAGTTTAAAATGCAGCGTCTGACCTGTGGGACAGTGTGTGCATGCTGAGTGTAGCATCTGGGATGGAAATTTGAGTTGTTAGATGCTGTTAACAGCATCTGAGAAGGAAGAAAATGATGAGGGACACTGGGAACCATGTCTGAAGCTGGAACAGAGTGTAGGGTGCTGGAGGCAGCATCAGGATTTGAGAATAGAGTGCAGGACGTTATGGTTTAAGCAAGAACATGTCTGGAACGTCAGAAATGGCGTCTGGGACTGAGAGAGAAGGGTTCAATGGATTCTTGCAACAAGGCAGCGTGTGGACTCTAGATCTTGGATGCTGAGAAGTGGATGCAAACAAAAATCGACCCTCCTTCTAGCGCCAATTTACTGTACCGTCCAAAATCGTTGGCTTGAGGCTGGAATGAAATGGACGTCGAGAGATCTACGAAAGAAACAATAAGATCCCACCTTCGCACGAGGGCAAGCTAGAAATAAACAAAGGCAGAGTGCCTTGAATGGTCTACGTTCAGATCAAACAAGGACTTCCCCTAACGTATGTAGTTGCAATGCATCGGGTTGTACGTAAACGGATGTAAACGAAAATGTAAACAAATGTACAGAATGTGAAATGGGAAAACAAAGCGTAAACAAAGATAATGGAAATTGTAACAAATTTGAATAGCACAAACAGAAAAAATGGATGGAAAAAATGCAGCTATGTGTATTGATTAACAATTACAAAAAGTGCCCTTGTCAGAACGTAGTTGTAGATTGATCGTAAGGCAGACATTTAGCCCTAATGTCAAGGGTGTACAAACTCTGGGAGTTTACAGGTAATCACCTGAACCCCTAGATTTTGGATGCCAGGGGTTTGAGTAATCGCCTATGGGCCTCGGGGGGCTTTTCCTGTTCAATCATGCATCGTTTCATGCTATTTTGGAGGCTCTCAAGTTTGGTCATGCTATACTCTTGTTGGGCAGCAGCATGACTTAGCTTGAGTTCTATTCAAAAGTGTTAGGCCAAAATTTTGTGGTGTTTCACTACCCATAGAGAAATGGTCAAGTAGAGGTTACTGTACCACCTGAAATCGTCGGTCTCCAGCTGGAAGGAAATAGAGACCGTGGGATCATAGGACGTGCACAGAAGACCCTGCCTTCGCCTGAGGGCAAGCTGGAATGCACGAAGGCAGAGTACCTTGGGTGGTCTGCACGCGGATCAGACAAGGATTTACCCACACGTATCCCGAAGTGCTATACGCTGGGTTATGCGTAAACTACATAAACGGGCGTAAGCGAAAGCGTAAATAGCGTAAAAAAGATGCAAACGGAGTGTAAGTGTAAACGGGCGTAAACAGAATGCGTGGGCCAAATTGACATAAAACTGTAAACAATCTTATGCAGCAAATGTAGCAATGATATTACAGAATGAGAATACAGTGCACCGGTCTAACGCAGTTGTGGCGAAGCACAAGGCAGACGAAAAGCCCCGGTGGATGGGAGGGCGGCTGGGCTGGATTACGCTGTGTGCGTGGCATAGCGACTATGCACGGCGTACAAGTTTTCCAACCTAAGAGGGTTTTGAGCTCTGGTGCGCAGCGTAATTGCTCCTGGGTATGCTCTAGGATTTTTGCCAACTATCCTGGTGAAGTGGAAAAGTGGGGTTTTTATACCGGTTGTTATGTTAGACTCAGGTTAGGAGACACGTGGCGCATACAATTTACAAATATACAACATATTACATCTGTCGGGCGTATACAGGGGGTGTATACGCTACATCAGGCCGGCGTAAACGTTGGGCGTATATGTTGGACGTGCTGGGCATGTGAACTTGGGTGGAGATGCCATGGACGCTGGGCGTACACGCTGAGCGTACACGCCGACAATGACTCGGCGTATACACCGGGCGTGTACGCTGATGGTTGCCGACTTGCTTCAATTCTTGCTCTTCAATGTTGTCTTCATTCTGTCATTGAGACTTCATCATCGGGCGTGTGCATCTGTGGTGCTAAGCGTACAGGTGAGGCGTGTACACCGGGCGTGTGGGCCGGATGTCCACGCTGGGCATATACGCTGGGGCGTCAGGCGTATACGCTGTTGATGCTGGGCATATACGCTGGTACTGCACACTTAGTGAAAATTACTCCTCTTGATTCCCAAAGTTACAATGTGCGACACCGAATGTAGCCGTGGCCGTTCGTGGGTCCCAAGGACCTACTTCTTGCTGGGGAAGTACCAAGCTCAAAATTTTGTGGTGTTTCATTGGACCCTCTTTTTTGAAGCTTGGAGGAATCGACCCGAGAAGCGTCGACAAAGAAGTGCAAAACACCACAACCAATTTGATATAGACTTTGTTCTTTGCCACTTGACTAGACGTCATCGCACCGTGTTCAGTAGTACATGGGATCGAAAAAGGAAAATTTGTAGCTGATAGGAGGAAAGAGATTGTGGGGATTGGCGACTCCCCAAGAAATTATGCTGAGAGATGGGGTGCTCAGGTGTGCTGCATGCTGGTCCTTGTCAATAGCCATTGTTTAGTAGACTCGGAGTTCAGACATGCAATGTGCGTGCTTTGGCGGAACAAGGCTCTTGGTTAGTATTCAAGAGAACTTATTGGCAAGACCAAAGTCGCGGGGAGATGTGTTACATGCTTTGGAGGAACAAGGCCCATGTCTAATGTTGAGGGGGGCCTGTTGGCGGAGAGCCAGAGCCATGCAACTATATGCTTCTTGACTGTTTTGGGACATGAGTACTTAGTTTTGAGACAACTGCCTTCCCGCTTGGGGCTTATATGGGAGGTGCCAAGAGTCTCACTTTTTTTTTGTGACGTTGATTTTGTACTCATGTTCGACAGTATGTGACAGCATGTTCAAGGTTTTGTGTGTACTAGATATATCAGAGGTATGATTGGATAAAATGTATTTGTGAACGGATAGGGAATGAGTCGGTGAACGGGGATGTACTAGTGAACGGTTTGATTTAGTCTTGCCATGTGTGCTGTGAACATTGCCTCATCGTATCGCTTGCGATGGGATGCATCCTTGTGCGAAAAACCTCTGGGTGTCATCCTACAAACACAACTCCAAGGAGACAAGAAAACCATGAGTGAATGATCGAGCTTAGACTTACACGGTGACAGACTTTATATCAGTAGTAGCAGCGTCGGTAGGATCCTCTGATGACGGGTGATGCAGTGATGAAGCTTAGATGTGGCGGCAGATTGATGAACCAGAGACGAACTTGCCAGTTTATAGTCCAGGCGGACTATCATGGGTTAGTTTTATGTCGTAACCCGTTGGACATTGCCTGTTTAGCTTCGTGGTGGACGTTACATTGCCAGTTTTTAGTCTTAGCAGACTATGAGGAGGCAAGCTAGTTTATAGTCTTAACAGACTCTGATGGTTGTGACGGTGGCAGTGTACTGTCATGCTAGAGGGGTGCTAGTTTATTATCATTGCGAACACTGTGGGGTATCATTTTATTGTCATGATGCCAGGACAGTTGTGGTGTCAGTTTTGAGTCATAACCTAGGACTGTTCTGTGGTATCAATTTACCGTCATGATCCCAGGACGAGCTGTGGTATTAGTTTATAGTCATGATTCCAGGACTTGCACGTACCTGAGCTTGTACTTCAGACGTAAAACGGTTTTAGGTACAAGTGATTGGTCGGATTGGTAAGCTTGTTTCCTTCCATGTTAGCTAATTTGAATGCTCCATTGTCAAATGTTTTAGTAACCAGGTAAGGCCATTCCCAATTAGCTGAGAATTTTTCCGGATGTTCCCGAACGGCTTTAAGTACAAGGTCACCTTCTTTGATAGGGTGCTTGTTGATGTCATGCTGATGTCGTTGCCGTTGTTGTTTTTGGTACCATTCGATCTGATCGAGGGCGCGCACACGTTCTTCTTCTACTGAGTCAAGATCAACGATGTGTAAATCATTGTTTTGCCCGTCGTCGAGGAGCCCAGAAAGTGTGATCCTTAGAGATGGTACCTATAGTTCCAAAGGTAAAACAGCTTCTAAACCGTAAACAAGACTGTATGGTGTCTTACTTGTTGAAGTTCAGTGTGTAGTACGGTATGCCCACAGTGCGTACACCAATTGTTCATGCCATTTTCTTTTGCTCTGGGTAAGCATTTTCTTAAGTATTGTAATAATTGTCTTGTTTGTTGCTTCCACTTGTCCATTACTCTGAGGATAGTAAGGGGATGAAAACGAATGTTTGATCCCCAGACTGTCACAAAAGGTTTGGGTTTCGGCACTGCTAAATTGTGGCCCGTTGTCAGTGATGATTGTCATGGGGATGCCGAAACGGGTTACAATGTTTTCGAGGATGAAATTGCATACATGCTTAGAGGTAGTTTTTCGAAGTGGAGCAGCTTCTACCCACTTTGTAAAATATTCGGTTGCGGTGATGATGAAACTATGCCCTGCAAAGGATGAGGGTGTTATCGGGCTAATAAGGTCTAATCCCCACTTTTGAAAGGACCATGTGATTTGCGCTCTATGCAATTCATTCGGTGGGACATGGATTAGATTGCTATGTTTTTGACAAGTGCTACACGTTTTAACTTTGGAGAGACAATCATACTCCATGTGCGGCCAATAGTAGCCTAAGCGCTTGATTTTCATTGCCATGGCCTTTGGCGCTATGTGTCCTCCACATAGTCCCTCATGTACTTGTTCAACAATAGTTTGGGCATTGGTACTACTAACGCATGTTAGCAATATGCCTTCGTAGGATCGTCGACACAGTGTGTCCCCTACCAGGGTATACTGCTTAGAACGTTTCCTCACCGTGTCTCTCTGTACATTTGTTAGGTGTCATGGTGTTTCGCTGCGTAGAAGGTATTCTTTGATGTCATCGTACCATTCTACTGTGTGTGTTGAACTAACAGATGCGATTGGCAACGTGTCAAGGGTGTCAGTGATTGGTTCAGCATAGCTGGCTAGGGAGCTTGGTAATGCGTGGAACATGTCTGGCGATAAGTTTAATGCTAATGTGGCTAACGCATCTACGATGGTGTTATCATTCCTGGAAACATGTTGCACATCGATGTTTTCGAATCGCCTCATTAGGTGTTTCGCTAAGTCGCAGTATGGTTGTAAATGTTGGGCTTTACATGTATAGACGTCTGTGACTTGGTTTACGACTAGTTGCGAGCCCCCTCTAACTACAAGTCGTGTGATGTTTAAAGCCAGAGCTACCGCGAGACCTCTAAGGAGACCTTCATACTCTGCTATGTTGTTGGTACAAGGAAAGTTGAAACGATAGACAAAGGGTCAGATCTCCCCAGAGGGATAGGTGATGACAGTGACTACACTTCCTCCTCGAGAGGTGGATGCCCCATCAAAGTTCAAAATAGCCTTGTAGTCGTTGGGCACGATGTCTATGGCGCTTATGTTCTCATCTGGAAAGTTTGGTTCTATAGTCGCTTGGTCGTGCGTTGGTGATGTTGCCATTTGATTTACTATAGCTTGACCCTTAACTAATGATTGCGCTGCGTAGTACAGGTCAAACTCAGCTATCATGGCCTTCCACCGGGCTATTCGACTTGTTTCGTAAATATTCCTTGTTATGACTCTCAGTACATTGGCCTTGCAAATTATGTAAACCTGGTTACGGAAGAGGTAATGTCGCCATTTTCTTAAAGAAAAGACCAAAGCTAAACATGACTTCTCCACATCATTGTACTTTTTCTCGTGGGCAACTAATGCGTGGCTCAAGTAATATACAGGGACTTCGATTCCGTCATCGTGTTTCTGGCAAAGCATAGATGCAATGGATGAATCCGATGTAGTAAGGTAGATTTAGAATGGTTTATCGTTTTGAGGTGGATAAACCATGGGTAGCCGAGCAAGTGTCGTTTTAATGTCATCGAATGCCTGTTGACACTCTGGGATCCATTCAAAATGTACGTTCTTGCGTAACAGGTGGTTCATGGGTTTTAGTTTATCTGTCAGTTTTTCTATAAAGCGCCTGATGAACTATAATCTACCTTGTAAACCTCGAAGTTCGGTAAGGTTGCCCGGTGGTTTCAGGTTGGTTATGGCTTTGACCTTATCAGGGTACACTCGTATCCCTACTTCGGATGCTATAAATCCAAGCATTTTGCCTGTTTTGACACCGAAGACACATTTTTTGGGTTAAGCCTCAATTCATACTTTAGACAACGTTTTAATACTAAATCAAGATCTTGTACATGTTGTTCCTCTATTTTTGACTTAACCACAATGTCATCCACATAATCATTAAGTGAGTGTAATATGTAATCGCTGAAGATGAATGTCATCGCTCTTTGATATGTGGCCCCAGCGTTCTTGAGACCGAAGGGCATCATTGTGTAACAAAAGGTTCCCCATGGTGTCATAAAGGTTGTCCAAAGCTGATGTTCCGGGTTGATTCGTATTTGATTGTATCCCGAGAAGCCATCCATGAAGGATAATAGTGTGTGCCCAGTGGTCGAATCAACAAGTTGATCGATGCTGGGTAGAGGAAAATCATCCTTTATGGTTGCAACATTCAAATCCCTGAAGTCAATGCACAAAAGAATGCTTCCGTTCTTTTTTGGAACAATGACCATGTTGGATACCCACTCGGCATAATCGATAGCCCGAATGAAACCAACTTGATAAAGCTTGGTGATCTCATTACGAACCGCTAATGCTACCTCGGGCTTAACCTTTCGTGCTTTTTTTTTACTGGTCTTAACTTTGGATCAAGGATAATATTGTGTGTTGGACAATTCGGGGATCTAGCCCGGGCATGTTTTTGTAGGACCAAGCGAATGGTTTCATATTTTCCCTAAGCACATTCTCAATGTTTTTGGCTAGTGACGGTTGTAATAAGGTGCTCAACTTTAAAATTTTAGTTTCTCCATCGGGCATGACAATGGGGGTTTCAGACAACGGGTCTTCAATGATATTTTCGGCCTCTATGTCAAGGGATTTTGTCATGCCTTTGTAATTGTCTGTTATTTGCTATGTTGAGGCTATGACTACGTTGTCCGTTGGTGGAATCAAGTTGATGAGATTTATGTTAATGTCTCTTGTAATTTTTCTGTATGGTCCATCAATGATTAACGGTGCGGCTAAATGCTGGCAGTCCATTGAGCTTGCTCATGCCAATAAACAGAGGGTTGAATAAGCAAAGGGGTATCGTACTATGTCTTTCAGTGCTTTTTTTTTAAACTATGTGTACATGCATAATGCTGGATTAGCGTCACACCGGGACGCATGGCAGTTTAACGCCTTACCGGGCCATAAGTGGCAGTTTAATGCCTTACCGGGCCGTAAGTGGCAGTTTAACGCCTTACCGGGCCAAAAGTTGGATGGGGAACTGGCAGTTTAAGGCCGTACCGGGCCATAAGTGGCAGTTTAAACTAGAATGTTCATAATAACCGTGTAGAATGGGGTCCACTGGGGAACTAAGGCATAGCAATCTCTATTTTTAATAATTTTTAATAGTTTTATAATATACCCTTTTTTATTTTTTATTTTGATTTTTTGGTCAAAAAATAAGCAAAAAGACGAAAAAAAGGCAAAAAGGCGTAATGGCGGCATCAGCGTCAGCGTCAGCGCAGCGGAGCGTCAGCGTCAGTGGATCGCTATATAAAAGGGGGGGGTCCATTTGCTTTACTTTGAAAGCGACAAAGCGTAAGCAGCAGCGTGAACTGTCAAAGTGTAAGCGTGAACTGCATTGCCTTAGCGTAAGCGTAAATTTCCTCGAGCGTAGACACCGAAGTATAACCCCAGCGTAGACGCGGAGCCTTAAACTTCCAGGCGTTAGCATAGACACTTTTTCTCAGCAGCGTAAATCATTGTTTCGTCAGCGCAAACAGGCCGAGATGGGCAAGGGCAAAGAAGTGGAGGGCCAGGGGAGGAAGGGTCCCGACTTGACCTTCGCGGAGGAGACGGAAGCTATGCTGCAAGGCCTACCTAGGCTAAGGATCCCATGCTGGCCCGTGACATCCCACAGGTAGGCTCTGATCTCTGCCTTTAATTATTTTTGTGCTGTCCTTTATAGCATAGACAGTCTCGGCGTATACGCCGAGCGTAAGGGTTTTTACGCGCATGAGGTTTTGCGGCGTATACGTCGAGTATCATTTTAAAGCGTAAAGTTTTGTCAGCGTAAACATTTTCCTTGTACTAGAATACCAGCGTAAGCTACGGCGTCATACATTTTTTGTATAGTCTTGTCAGCATGATTCGCTTATTTTACCTGCGTAAATTGTTTACTGTGACGGCGTATACGCTTAGGGTTTATTCGGTGTATACGTTGTTAGCCTGCAGTTGTCTTTCAGCGTAAACTTGTTTTTCCTCTTTCTGGCGTAAACTTATTTATTTTGTATTGGCGTAGACTGTTTAAGCTGAAATCGGGCTGTGGCGTATATGCCAAGGGTTTCGTAGGCGTATACGCTAAGCACAAGATAGTTCGTTTTCAGCGTATACGCTGCGCTAGGCAGCATCTACGCTCAGTGCTTAGCGTATACGCTGAGTGTGAACCCCATTTTTGCACTAACTGTGAACAACTTCGCCGGTGTATACGCTGGTCTACGGGGCGTATACGCTGAATGCAAACAGTTAGTAAAATTTTTCAGATTTTAAATGTTGATTTATGATGTAAACTTTCACGTTTCGAGCTAATTTGTCGTGGTATCATGATTGTTTGCAGGGACAGTAAGCGCTTCCTCATCGTTGTCGAACTTGTTGGGGTATTAACATGGGTCGGCCCTATTGAGGATGGCGAGGTTCCCCCGGATCTAACCGTGGATACCAATGGGGTTTGGTTCAGGGGAGGCGCACGTGGATTTCTGTCCTTCCTATTGGACAATTTTGAGGTGGCTATCTGGTCAAACTTTGATGAGGTGACTGCATAGAGCATGCTTGAGGAGATGCTGCTGAGGGCTGCGGAGGGTATCATGGTTTTTATACAGGACATCGATGAGGGGCCTCTTGTTAACAAAGATGGCATTACCCGCGGGCCCTGGGCCACACGCCCATTAATGCGCGTGTGGGCACTATTGCCACGAGGGTTGGATTATCTCAACAATATGTTGTTCATAGTTGCCCGTGCATATACATTATTCCAGAACCCTCCCGGAACGGTGTATCGAGTGGCCAGGTAGGCATGTTTGGGTTTACTTTTTCCTTTCACTGTTCAGTGTTTGTTTCTTGTTTTGACCCATATTTGCTTACAGGCCGAAGACCAACCCGGATGGGACACTCATTGAAGATGAAGGATTAGCCCTTGCTCGCACTACCCTGGAAGCATTTATGACAGGCCCCACCCTTCGTGGGACCGTACTGGGTCAAATGAAGGGTTCGATGGTCCATTTTCATAAGCAGTTTTCCAGAGTGTTTGCGATGTGCAAGGCTCGTGGGTGGCTGCATGAAGACTGGACTGACGATGAGCCAGTTTTCTCTCGTGATCTTGGCAGCACGTCTAGATCTACCACTAACGGTAAATGATAACACTTCTTAGATATGTTAGTGGGTTTGTCCAATTGTTTTGATTTACGCTGATATGAAAACTTTACATTGCTTTTACAGTTAATATACCTTCTGGTGAGGATCCGATGACCACCGGACGAACCGAGATGACTTTGTCGATGAAGTTCGGAGGGGTGGCTAAGGCCCAGAAGTGGTTGCAAAATCATGCTCCTCTGTCCCTCGCTCGTTGCCTAGATGATGTTGGGCTCATGGAACTTTTTATGACCCCGAGTCCTGATGTTTCCATTGGGGAGATGATCGGGATTGTAGACTCCTTTAATGAGTTTGTCTCATACTACAGCATCCGGATTAAGGGTGTGAAGGTAGTTTTCCGTCTGTCGCCTGAGTTCTTTTCTAACCTATTTGGCGTACTGACAGATGGCCTGAATGTAGTATTAGACAGAGCTCATAAAGAGCTCCAGAAGATTCGAGAATTGGAGGATTGGCTAGGCATGGCTAAGGGTGCCAAGGGATTCCCGATGCAAGGGAAGGAGAAGGTTGTAGAAGTGAACGAACTATATCCCCTGTTCAGAGCACAGGTATTCCCCAAAACGCTTTCCTAGGTGAGGTGCCTTGGGGTTGAGGCTGTTCGTGTCATGCGAACTGTTTTAGAAACAGGCATGCGATATAACTGGGCACGATTTTTATTGTTGGGCATGCACAAGGAGATAGTGCGATTGTGTTCGAATGTTGAGGCGCAATCCCATTTCACCTTTGCATTCTTCGTCAGTTATCTTCGCCATTTTGCTGAGTTCCTGGTAGTTTGCACAGATAACAAGTTTGTCCTGTGGGATCGGGGTCAACTATCCCGCCCGTGGATCAATCACTTGTATGACACAGCCAAATCTCAAGATGCACCCGAAGGTATCGATGAATCCGTTTCCATTACTACGGGAGGATCATATGGCGGTTTGATCCACACACGTGATAGTTTGCGGTTGGAGCCAGATGATGTGCCTTACACTGCTAGAAGGGCAGAACGGGTCATCAAGGAAACTGTTGGCCAGGCTAAAGCAAAGCTAAAGAGGCCTGAGCACCCGGCTGAGGAAGTTTTCGGTGTGAGCCAGCCACGCGTAAAGCGGATATGCTTCAAGATGCCTGGTGAGCGCAACTTGCCTGCTTATTACTTTAGCATTTTCATTTTGTTTATAACTTTTACCTCAATCACTTACATGTTGTTAATATTTTTTGGCTTGATTTTAAAACAGTAAGGAAGTAGGCTTTAGAGACGATCACGGAGGAGGAGGAAACCAATAGGGAGAAAAACAACGAGGAGGAACATACAGAGAAGAGCCAAGGTGGAGGGACGGAGGAGTTAAGGGAGAAAACCATAGAAACTGAGCCTTTGGATGACCAAGGCAGTGTCGATCAAATGTTTCGCAGTTTTCTTCAAGGAGATTTGGATTTAGGCGCTCCCCCAGGGGGTGATGAAGGGCACGGTACATTTTTCCTTTTATCCTGTTTTGATTTCTCCTGTCACTTGTCATTTTTGTGGTATTTTTTTATTTTTTATGTTTTTATCCTGTCCAGATGAAGGTAGCGAGACCAGGACAGTGCGTTTGGATGTACCGATGAAGATAGTTCCCCCGGAGAGGACCGCTGAGGTTAGTTCATCACGTACCCGTGAGCCATTTACTTGGTCTAAAATGCCAAGCAAGATGGATTTTATGGCTAGACTCGCGGAAGAAGTCGTTGAACAGATCCAGGAGGCCCACCCTGACATAGGTATAAATTATTCAAAGACTTGGGGTTTCACATCTTGTTTATATTGTCCTAACGTTTATATTTTTCACGTGGATAGGAGCTAAATTGAGATGGGATCCCTCTGAGAGCATCAGCATAGAAAGTTTAACTGCACTTTCCCCAGAAGTGGAACAGGTGCCAAGGCCTGTTTACGATGGAGTTGCAGAAGGCTTTGTACACAATGCCAAGTCGTTATGGACCTATAGGCGTTCCATTGAGCAGTTGTGGCTACAGATTCAGGCAAAGGAAAGGGAAGTCTCTGAGTTGTCAGCAGAGCGTGATGATCTGAAGGCCCGGTACGAGTTCACCGCTGCTAGGCTGAGCGGTGATCACTCTTGGCGAACGTCCGAGGTCATGTATACAAGATATTGGAATTTACTGAATCGTCATGCATCGCTGACTCGGAGAATGGCGGAGCACAAAGCCTAAATTGATCTCCTGAACCTTAAATGTCAGGATTGGAAAGCTTTTGCTTCCAAGGTTCGTAAGTGGGGTCAGGACAAGAAGAATCACAAACATTACTACAAGAAGTCGCTAAAAGAGGTTTCCATCGAAAAGCGGAAACTCGAGATGTTTGTGGAGGGTTTGGGTTTACGTTCCGCTTTCGATACTTTTACTCAGAATACAACTGTGGAAATGGAGTCGCCTACAAGGGTGATCACAACTGCTTCTGAGGAAGTGTCGGTTGGTGAATTTCCTCTGAAATGTCCCACCTGGTCAGCTGTCGACAAAGGGAAAACTCTGGCAGACGTTGACTTAGGCCTGGATGGGACAGACTGGGCCAGCGTTTCAGAGGAAGAAATCCTTAGTCGACTGGAGTTTGGCTTGGGGGGATCTCCCATGGTAAGAGTTTTGTTCTTATGGAGTTAATTTATTGGATAACGTTTAACATTTTAACATTTTCTTATTCTTATGTTGGTTGTTTGTTCTCAGGATGAAGGTGGTGATGACGCCCAAGAGGCTGGCCCCAGTGGAGCAGGGGCCTCTGACACTGGTGGATCTAGAGAGGATGACCCTCCCGCCTCGGATGTTTAGTGTTTTAATTTTTAAGTTTTTGATGTTTTGTCTTTGACTTAGATTTATACGGGAAATGTGACTTGAAGATTCTGAAACGGATGAAAACAATTGAAACCTGTAACTATACAATGTTGTATGTAAGAAAATTTTTTTTGATTTTTGAATTTAATTGTAAACACGACACGATAATGTAAAATGTTTTGGAATTTTACTTCTTTGTTTAAAGAGTAATGTACCGAAGTAACCATAAATGACACGTGAAATGGAAAACAAAGTATGCACTAGTTTAAAGCCATCTCAGGCCCCTAAGCATAGTTTAAGGCCATTTCGGGCCCCATTGTAAACGAGCAATATTTTGGGCAGAGTGGATAAGTTTCTTGGTGGACCGACCATCTCTGATCGTGGCTAGTTTTATGTCATTACAGACATGATAGTTTAACGTCTTTCTGGACAAGAAGTTTTGTTTAATTTTAATTTTTTTGTTGTTTATGTTTTTTTTGTGTTTTGGGTTTTGTCGTAGTTTAGTGTCATTTCGGACGTATTATAGTTTAACATCATTTCGGACTTCATGTAGTTTAACGTCATTTTGGACGAGAAGTGTTGTTTAATTTTAATTTTTTTTGTTGTTTATGTTTTTTTTTTTTGTGTTTTGGGTTTTGTCGTAGTTTAGTGTCATTTTGGACGTATTATAGTTTAACGTCATTTCGGACTTCATGTAGTTTAACGTCTTTTCGGACGAATGGTAATTTAACGTCATTTCAGACTAATGGTAGTTTAATGTCGTTTCGGACTAGGCCATTTCGATCTTATTTTAATTGTTTTTTTATTCTTTTTATGTTTATGTCCTGCGATTTATTAACTAGTATGATTTTGTATTCGGCGTCCCCTTCGCTGATCACGTTGAATGGTAATTCAGCCCAAGGGACGTCTGATGGAACGGCTTCTATGTCAATGTTTTCAGGTGTGTCTGTCATGCTTTCTATATTTTTTTCTGTACGAGGTGTTTGTATAGCGTCCGACGTAGGAGTTTCAGTTTTAGGAGGTTTTTGTCACGTATTCGAAGGCTTACTGCTTATTGATGGTTGCGGATTCTTATCGTTTCGACTAGGCTTTTCGATCTCGACTTCCGAGCCCTGATCTATGTCCATATGCGACGAAATGATAGGGGTAGCTGCCTCCCCGTGTATGATGATCTCACCGCCCTCATAAGGCAGGTGAATTTCTTGGTGTATGGGGGAGGAGACAGCTCTGAGTTGGGCCAACCAGGGTCTCCCTAATATTAGGTTGAACCCTAGCATCTCATCGACCACTAGGAAGTCGGCAGATGTAGGGAACTGGTCCCCCGCTATGAAATCCAAGGTTATTGTCCCTTTTACCATTACGCGTGACCCACTGAATGATTTTAAACAATTAGTTGCAGTTGGTTTAATTGACTCAGTAAGCCCCAATTGTTCAATGATGGGGTACGGTACAACATTGGTTCCGGCTCCATCATCTACGTGGACCCTATGTATCTTGAACTGGTTCAGGCGTATTGTTATGAACATGGGGGCTATTGTGATTTCCCCTGTTTTCTTGTCCACTTTGATGTTGTCATCATAAAAGCTTATGGGTTTAGGAGTAGTCCCGTGAGGCGAGTGCATCACCGCATGAATAGACGGTTCATTTGGGGGCAAATCCTCACTTACCGGGATTGATGTCAACATACGTACTAAAGCTTCCCGACGTGTTTGGGACGTTAAAACCAAGTCGTACAAGCTTAGTGAAGTACTTTTCTATTTTAGTGCTTGGGTAACTTGTGAAAGGGCCGTTGCAAAATCTCTACTGTCAGGGACATTTTTATCAGCAGTGATTGGGTCCATTGGACTCAACAGTTTTATTTCCCGCTTTGCTGGTTTGTCATTCTTGTTCAGAATTGTCGTTTTATGCGACTCTTGTGTTTTAGATGATTCACCTTCGCTGTCCGTGTTAGGTCGGTCATTGGATGACGACATGGGCATGGAGTTAAGGGGAGTGGGCTTGGGTGGCCCCACAGCTAGCCGCTGGCGTTCCTTCTCCACACGCTCACATGTAAGCCTGTCTGCCAGGCGTTCTCACGTGTTGCGTGGAGGTGGAGTTGGCCTTAGAGCCTCAGGTTGCCCTGGGACCCTTACCACATATGGGGCTGGGCAGGGTTGCGGGTGGACGGTCGGATATGATGGGGCAGGAGGCTGACTAGGTATCCTGATGACGTACGGGGTTGGTTTTGGTGGAGGTTGGGCCTCTGTTGTTGAAATGGCGGGTGGTACTCGGATTACAAAAGGGGTAGGCCGAGCATGAGGGGTTGGTGCATCCACGGAATTGATCGGAGGGATGCGCACCACATATGATTTTTGATGCGTCATGACGTTGGATGTGGGTATGGTCGAGGGCACCCGAACGACGTATGGCCGCTGCGGGGCGTGTGGTGGTTGAGGTGCAGGTGTGGACACAGCAGGAGGAATCCGAACTACGAAGGGCCTACTGGGTGTTTCCTGTTCATATTCGGGGTAGACGGTGTTGATGTGGGGTGTCTCAGAATCATCATCACAATAGATGGTATTAATTACGTATGATGCCTCTTTAGTGTTCAGGGGATCTTTATACACCCCCATAGTTTGATTCTGTGGTTGGACGGGGTTAGCCCCATCAAAACTGATTTGACCATCATCGATCATCTGCTGAATGTCCTGCTTCAAGGTGAAACAGTAATCCGTACCATGCCCGTTGTGTTCATGGTAGTCGCAGAAGCGATCCATTCTGAATCCTTTGGGCACGGGAGGCTCATCTGGCGTTGCTAAGCTTGGGTTCTGTACGAGTTGACAGAACTGATCGTGTCTTTGGATGGCCACGGGGGATAACTATTTATGCTTCATTAGCCCAGCCTTCAAGAGTTGATCGAAGAGCTGGGATGGCTTCATTGGCAGAGGCATGTATTGAGAGGGTTCTTTCCTCTCGAAGTTTCGCGTACAGTTCATTGGATTCTATTGTGATGATGATTCTTGCGCAGTTGTGGGAGTTGGTTTGTTGTAGTTAGTAGGAGTTACTGGCGGTTTGTTTTGTTGTTGTGTCCCTGCTATTGCCACTATGGTTGCCTTAGCTTTCTCTTTATCTTTTTTAGTGTGTTGATTTTTAAAGGCTAGGTATGCAGGGTCGTGGCTATTTTGGGCTGCCTCTTCTATGTTTTTAATTTGTACAAATGCTTGATTAAGGTCACACGCGTTAAGGTAATACAGCTTAGATTTAAAAAATTGTTGACGGCCCCTTTTAGAATAGTGAGTAGGTAAGTCTGGGAGATTGGCTCATGCAGTTCGTTGAGTGCGGCGCTCCACCTCTGAATAAATTTCTGCATAGGTTCAAGCGGTGCTTGCTTGACCTGTATGAGGCTGTCCAAGGTGGCCTTGGGTTTCAAGTTGTACTTGAACCGAGTTACAAACTGGTGTTATAGGTCTTCCAAGGAGAAGATGGAGTTCCTTGGCAGAGCTCGGTACCAGTCAAGTGCCCTTCCAGCGAGGGACATGGGGAACACTCGTAGAATAGCATGAGGCCATGCCTGGAGCAACACGCATTCTAATCTAAACATTATCAAATGGGCATTGGGGTCCATCTCCCCGTTATATTTGATCAATGTTGGTAAGGAGACGCCTTTGGGCAAGGTCAAGGATGGGACAGAGGATCTGATGGGGTCATCGTTGTAGAAATCTACTACCTTCAACTCCCAGTCGGTGGCTGTTTTGAGGCGTTTTACCTCGTCTGTCAATTCTTGCATCAGTTTTTTAGCGTCCGCCCAATCTTGGGCGCTCGGTGAAGCTACAGGCTGGGAATGCGGGGCTGCATACAAGTTAGACTGTTGGGTTGTGGGTTGAAAGGTCGAAAGTTGGGCAATCGGTGGTCGTGTTTGTGGGAAGTTAACAGTGGGTGGCACTGAGTATGGCATGTTGTATGGGAAATGTTGTTGTTGCTGCGGTTGGGGATGTACCTAGGGAACATGGACTGGTGGAATGGTATGATGTGGCACGTGAGTGTGAGAGGGTTGGTGGGATGGGGCACCCATCGGTGGCCATTGCCCAATCACGTTGTGCGAAGGGACTCCTTGTTGGGTTACGGCCATCGAGGGGCCTGCATGCGCTTGAATGTGCGGGATGTAATGAGCGGATGTGGATGCCGGTATTACATGTGGCATCTCTATCACTCGGGTTGGGAATGTCACTCCCACGCTATCGTGAGGGGGCGGTGCTTGTGAGGACGAACCCGCAGCTGCAGTAGGGATGATTGTGAGAGGGAATGTGTTAGGTTGGGAATCACTCGGAGGGGGAATATGCACTAGCACTGATGCTTCAGGTTTTGGTGCTTGAGCTTGGGTGAATCTGAGATGCTAGAGGGGCAGGATTTCCCCTGTGTCTAGATGAAAAATGGGGTTAACCTGTGCTTGCAGGCTAAGAGTGTGGTAGGAGTCCTCGTGCTCGGATTGAGCGGCGAAGTCGTCCTCTTCTTCTAGTTGGGGCTCTAGCGCAGGCTGATCCAACGTGCGGCTCCTTTGTAGGAGGAGCTGTGTGATGAGCTCCGAATACTGCTCCGGAACCAGGATTACATCATACGGGGAAGGGGTGAACTCGTGTCCTCCCCTATAAAAGAGTTCAAACTGCCTATTTACTTCCATTTCGGCCTGGTCAACAGCCAGGCCGGCTTGTATCTTAATACATATAAAATTGTATTGATCCTGAGTGATAATGTTGGCGGCTAGATCTCTTCCCTGCAACCTTAGAGACCGGCGAGATCCCGCTGTAGGTTGTACTCCCGGGTGTTGCAAGATGGGCTGTTGGACAGTCATGTTGTCTATGATGTTAGTGGTTTGAGTGATGGCAGTGATGGTGTTTGCGGGATTCATGATGATTGGTTTAGGATGTAACACTGTCTGGAGTGAAATTGATATACTGGGCAGCGTACAACGTATACGCTTCAGCTGACAGCATGTGACAGCATATACAGCATATATGTACGTAGCGTAGACGGTCAGCGTAGACAAGTCTACGGCGTAAGTGGCTCAGCGTATACGCTAGACAGCGTATACAGCGTAAGGGTACAACATAAAAAGGGGTACAGCGTAAAAGCAGGCAGCGTAAACAAGGCTCAACATAAAGAAGACAGCGTAAGACGATGCTTAGTGTAAGACAATGCACAGCGTAAAAACAAGGCAACGTATGGTTTTCTGAGGGAATTTTTAAAAGGGGGAGCGTAGATACTGAATAGCGTAAAGAATGCTCAGCGTAAAATAGGTACAGCGTAAACAATGAACAGCGTAGACGCTGGACAGTTCATAGGATGAGTTCAGAGGCTAGATTGCATAGACGCTGGGGTTTCTGTGGATAGTCCACATGAATTTGGCAGCGTATACGCCAAAAGACTTGCAGAGTTTGAAGCAGGGTAGCGAAAATGCTGATGGGCGTAGATGCTGGTAAGTTTGCGAGCAAGTTTTTTATCAGGCCCTCCTTCTAGTGCCAATTTCTATACCGCCTGAAATCGTCGGTCACCGGCTGGAAGGAAACAGAGACCGTGGGATCGCAGGACGTGCACAGAAGACCCTGCCTTCGCCTGAGGGCAAGATGGAATGCACGAAGGCAGAGTACCTTGGGTGGTCTGCATGCGGATCAGACAAGGATTTACCCCCACGTATGCCAAAGTGCTATACGCTGGGTTATGCGTAAACGGCGTAAACGGGCGTAAGCGAAAGCATAAATAGCGTAAAACAGATGCAAACGGAGTGTAAGTGTAAACAGGCGTAAACAGAATGCATGGGCCAAATTGACATAAAACTGTAAACAATCTTATGCAGCAAATGTAACAATGATATTACAAAATGAGAATACAGTGCACCAGTCTAACGTAGTTGTGGCGAAGCACAAGGTGGACGAAAAGCCCCAGTGGATGGGAGGACGGCTGGGCTGGATTACGCTGTGTGCGTGGTGTAGCGACTATGCACGGCGTACAGGTTTTCCAACGTAAGAGGGTTTTAAGCTCTGGTGCGCAGCGTAATTGCTCTTGGGTATGCTCTGGGATTTTTGCCAACCATCCTAGTGAAGTGGAAAAGTGGGGTTTTTATACGGGTTGTTACGCTAGACTCGGGTTAGGAGACACATGGCGCATTGACCGGGTGCATACAATTTACAAATATACAACATATTACATCTGCAGAGCGTATACAAGGGGCGTATACGCTACATCAGGCTAGCATCAACGCTGGGCGTATACGCTGGACGTGCTGGGCATGTCAACTTGGGTGGAGATGCCATGGACACTGGGCGTACACGCTGAGCATACACGCCCACAATGACTCGGTGTATACACCAGGCGTGTACGCTAATGGTTGTCGACTTGCTTTAATTCTTGCTCTTCGGTGTTATCTTCATTCTGTCATTGAGACTTCATCGTCGGGCGTGTGCATCTGTGGTGCCGAGTGTACAGGCGAGGCGTGTACACCGGGCGTGTGGGCCGGATGTCCACGCTGGGCGTATATGCTGGGGTGTCGGGCATATACGCTAGGCGTATACACTGTTGATGCTAGGCGTATACGCTGGTACTGCACACTTAGTGAAAATTACGCCTCTTGATTCCCAAAGTTACAATGTGCAACACCGAATGTAGCCGTGGCCGTTCGTGGGTCCCAAGGACCTGCTTCTTGCTAGGGAAGTACCAAGCTCGAAATTTTGTGGTGTTTCAGCTACAAAAAAACTGTCATCACAATGCTCAAAAAGATGTTAAATCGAAGCAATAGGCGATGGCATGAACAACTAGTCTATGCATTATGGGGATACATAATGACAGATCGAACATCTACAGGTAAATTCTATATAGTCTTGTATACGGATCTAAAGTTGTTTTACCCTTGGAGTTACAAGTTCCCTCATTGCGGATAGCTCTCTCAGGCCTCCTCGATGAAATCCAAAGCAATGAGATGTACATTGCTGACCTTGACTCGGTGGAGGAGGAATGTGTGCAAATGCTTGATTAGATCAAGTGGTACCAGAAACAACAACAGCAATGACATAAACACGATCTGCATAAACGCCCAATTAAAGAAGGAGACTTAGTCCTTAAGGACATCCGTGAACATCCAAATAAGTTCTTAGATAACTGGGAAGGGCCTTACTTAGTCACCAAGGTGTAAAATAATAGAGCATTCAAACTTGCTGACATGGACAGGAACGAGTTCACTAATCCCACAAATCACTTGTACCTGAAACAGTACTATGTCTAATCAAACTAAGGTACGTAATGGTCCTAGCATCACAACCTAAAACTGATACCATAGAATGGTCCTAGGGCTATGACTTGAAACTGGCACCATAGAATGTTCTGGAGTCATGACAATAAACCAACACCACAGAGCTCTTTCCTGTATGATACTAAACTACCACATCTATCCTCCATGATGTGAAACTAGCATCCAGAGTCCACTAAGGCTATAAACCGATTTTCCTCTTCATAGTTTGTTATGACTATAAACTAGCAACGCACCGTCTGCTATGATGCTAAACTAGCACCATCCAAAGGGTTATGACGTGAAACTAACCCGCAACAGTCCGCTAAGACTATAAACTGGCAACATCATCAACGACCAGGCAATACTTGAAAAGATATGTTGCTATAATCGGCTATACCTATTCCACAAAGACTTGCTACATAATTTGTCTTATGGACCCTGATGAAGCTGATGTTGTTCATGATTCTTTCTGCCTTGAAAATTGCACACGGTGGCTCCATCTCCTTTGTTATCTTCAAGTTTAAAGTGCTTAGTTAACCGATTCGTTTGTGGTTTTCTTGTCTTCTTTGAGTTATGTTTGCAGGATGACATGCCTAAGGCATTCATGCATAGATGCACTTCATCATGACGATAAGGTATCACATTCTTCCTAATGCCCGAAACTGGGTTAATCAATCTATTCATAAGTACATTCCCTATTTTCCATCATGTTCCCGTGATCCATCCTTAGTCTAGACCAAAACCAACCACATTCAGTGACTTCCCATCACCATTCTAATACTAGTCCACCTCCCCTAAGACACAAGAGTGCTTCCATAGAACAACCACCATTCCTTATCAGAGAAAAAAAGAGAAGTAGGAAGTGAAGGAGGGCCTTAGTTAGGAGGGACATTCAGGCATGGGTAACATGTATTTTTAGTTTCATAACTAGTGATTATAACTAATTTATTTCATCTTAGGGATGTGTTTTGAATTCCCATCATTTTTTTTTTGAAGTGGGAACCACACCATGCAAAGACTTATTTGTTTATTTTTTCTAAGGGATGTGCTTTGAATTCCCATCATTTTTTGTTTGTTTATTTTTTATTTTTTATTTTGAAATGGGAACCACACCATGCAAAGACTTATTTGACTTCTTACTATTGGTTGATACAAAATGGTAAGAAATCCATGAAAACACACATGCACCTAGGTAAGCAGAAAGGCACAAGAATATCATATCCCTTTAAAGTCACACCTTGTTCAAACCTTTGAATCTTTTCCAATTCTAGAAACTATCAAAGTCACAAATTTGTTATAGTTTTATTAATGAAAAAGGAGCTGCACATTTCTAGAATAAGGAAAACCATAGAGTTTGTGAATGGATGGATGTTGTGAACTCATTTCCTATTGCATGAAAGAAGCCATGTTCTTGTTATCCATAACAAAATTCAAAGCTAGAATCTAGACACCAACAATCAAATAACAACATAGTACATACCACCATCAAGCAACAAATTACCACTATTTTTGGCACTTATTAACAAAATGTTGGAAAATCATACCAAAATAAAAGAAAATATAAAAGAAAGTGTAAAATATTCAAGAAATAACAAATGTACTAATAATTTTGTAAAATAAAAATTAGAAAAGATTATTAACATGAAAACAAGAAGATGTAAAATAAAGAATCTGTAAAACAAAATGTTGTGAAACAAAAATGTGTAAAACAAAAACAATGAAAAATTAAGGAGCTTCTTGTATAGTTAACATGGATGGAAATATTCCCCATGACTGAGTGGAAAGGAGGAGATCTAAAATATTGAGCATGGTTGTCCATCCAATGAGGTGTTTTTTGTATCATGCTTGTGAAAAGGTTTGACTTCTTGTATGTTGACGAGCTATTTCTTATCTAGGATCTTAGGTTTGTAGATCATCATGGCCCTAGAAAGAAAAGTTTCATAAATTATATAAGGTCCCTTCCACAATGTTTAGAACTTAGTTCGTTAATGTACATGTGTGGGATTCTAGTAGAGAACCTTATCTCCCAGTTGAAATTTGACTTTGCTAATTTTAAGGTCATGGCACTTTTTGTTGTACGCCTTGTGCAACTCATTAGATGATAGGGCCACCAATCGGTTTTCATCTAGTAAGTTGAGATTCATTAATCTTTCTTTTTATGCTAGACTCAAGTCAAGGTCGAGGTCATAGGCTATTGAAAGTGTATGGAGCTCAGATTGAATAGGAAGTGTTGGTAATTTTCTGTACACAAGCTCATAGAGAGAATAGCCTATAGGAAGTTTCCATGTTGAGTGGTAGGCATTAAGTTTCATGCTCTAGTCTTTCCAATATTTACTGACAGTTCTTATTAGAATCCTTGTGATTTCCCTATTAGTAACCTCAGCTTGATCATTGACTTAGGAATGGTAGGGTGTTGTGAGTTTATGTTCAACCCCTAGGCATTACATGAGTTCCAAAAGGTAGTGCCTATAAAGTGAGTTTCATTATCAAAAAATCAATGCATATGGCACACCAATCCTATTTACAATATTTTTTTGTACAAACCAAGTAGCAGTAGAAGATGTATAGTCAATGATGGCTACTACTTCTACCCATTTCATACAATATTCAATAGTGACTATGATGTATGCCTTTCCATATGACATGGGTGTGATGGGACCCATGAAGCCAATGCCCAAGATGTTGAAGGGTTCCAGTGGTTGAATCTATTGTTGAGGTTTCTCCATTTGAGTAGTCATTCCATAATATTGTTAGCATCATTCAAAGGAGTGGACATTTTGATGAGCATCTCTAAAGATTGTTGGCCAATAGTACCTTTCCATCAGGATCTTAATGGCCATGCATCTTCCAACATAGTTGCCCCCACAAGGACCTTCATGAGCATCTTAGAGAATGCATAATTGATCAACATCAGGGACACACTATCAAACTAGGCCATCAAGAAACACCTTGTAGAGGTGTCCATTGATCTCCATGAAGCATTTTACTTGGTGAAAAAATTGCTATTTCTTCCAGTGGTCGAACCCTTGTGGCATCTCTTAGGTGAGAAGATAGGTGAGAATGTTATCATGCCATTTATTCTCATTAGGAAATTGTTTAGTTATAGCCCTAGCAAAGAGGAGTTCATTAAGAAACATATCAAATAGTGGGGTTTCTTCCTCTTTTTTGTCCAATTGTAATCGACACAAGTGATTAGTAACCACATTCTCAGTGCCCTTTCAATATCCCATCATAAGATCAAATTCTTGTACGATCACTAACCACCATATGACAAGGGGACTCACCATTGGCTTGTTCATTAGGAAGTAGATGGCACTATGATCTGTATGCACAAATACTTTGTATCTAAGTACATGATTCCTAAACTTTTCTAGAGTAAACACCACTGCCATCAATTCTTTTTTTGTGGTGGCATAGTTCATTTGTGCACCCACAATGCTTTGGCTACCATAGTGGATGTAATATTGACATTTCTTATCATCCATCTATGTAAGCATAGCTCCCAAGGCATAATTTGATGCATTCTTCATAACATGAAATGATCTGGACTAGTCGGGTGCTCATAGGATTAGAGTTTCTACAAGTTTCTCTTTCAGTTGTTGGAATGCTTGTTTGCATTCCATTGTCCAAACAAATGGAGCATCTTTCTTTGTTAGCTCCACCAATGATTTTTTGATCTTAGAGAAATAATCTATGAATCATCGGTAATAACTAGTATTTCCAAGGAATGACTAAACATCTTTGATAGTTTCTAGTTTTTGGGTTATTCATTAGATAACCCTTACTTTTTTGGTGCTTGTACCGTCCGAAATCATCGATCTCTGGCTGGAATGAAACAGACACCTGGAGATCTCTGGACACACATAGAAGACCCTACCTTCACTTGAGGGCAAGCTAGAATTAACGAAGGTAGAGTACCTTGAATGGTCCACATGCAGATCAGGCAAGGATTTTCTCGAACGTACACTGATATACTGTACACTGGGTTATACATAAATGGCGTAACGAATGTAAAACGGAGCGTAAACGTACAGGTGCGTAAGTAGTAAACATACAACAATGAATGAAAAACTATAACAGATTTTAGCAAAGAAATGTAGCAATATTATCACGAAATGAAAGTTACAATGCACTGGTCTAACGTAGTTGTAACTTTGACACAAGGTAGACGAATAGCCCCAGTGGATGCAGGGATGATTGTGTGCTGGGTTCAACTGCAAGCATAGCATAAAGGCTGGACGCTCAGCGTGCAGGGTCGAGGTCCAGCGTACAAGGTTTTTGCTCTCCTCTCTTAGCGTCTCTATTTCTTTATTTTTTTTTGGTTTTGCTCAAAAATTGCCAACCCCGGTCTAGTGAAAAATTGGGGTTTTTATACAAGTTTAGACGTGGGACTCGAGTTTTGAGAGGGGATGATTGGCTGTGGAGTGCTGGACTCTCGGGTCAGGTGACATGTGGCGCATTAACCGGGTGCGAAAGAATGAAATTTTACAAGTATATAGCATGCTACACACTAGTGTATATTGCTGTACGCCAGCATATACATGCTGGATGCCAACGTATACATGCTAGACGTATGACCTCGACGTACAGACTTGATCAAAGCAAAAGAAGTCCTTTGACCTTCATATTTGAATTCGGATGCCATGAAGATGTTTCCTGTAGATGTTCAACTCATTTGACCTTGATCTAACACTGGTTGTACACTTTGTACATGCTGGGCATATAGGGTGTACATGCTCAGCGTATGAACTCCACAATGCATGATGTCAACATCGAATGATTTCTCTGTCCATGTGAGTTGATGCTTTGTACAAAGTCTTGCTCTGCAGTGTTGTTCCCATGCCATCTTCAGGGGTTGCATACCGAGTGTATATGCCAGTCATACATGCTGAGTGCACATGTGAGGCATGTACGCTGGGCGTATACACTGTGAATGCATACTTGGGCGTATACGCTAGGCATATACACTAAGAATGCATACTTAGTGAAGACTAAGTATCTTAAGCTCCGAAGTTACCATTTTTTGATAGCAGATGTCGTCGTGGTTGTTTGCGGGTCCCAGGGAACTATTGAGTCCGACTCTTCTTGAAGCTATCTGTGGGGCCCTCAAGCTTTAGTCATGCTGGGGAACATCATGACTTAGCTCAATTCTTGTTGGAGAAGTATTAAGCTCAGAATTTTGTGGTGTTTCATTAGCCCCTATTTGTTGACGCTTGGAGGAATCGACCCGAGAAGCATCGACAAAGAAGTGCAAAACACCACAAGCAACTTGATAGAGACATTGTCCTTTGCCACCTGGCTAGACGTCATCGTACCATGTTCAGTAGTACATAGGATTTGGGAAGTGAAATTTGTATTTGATAGGGAAATGGAAACTGTAGGGATTGGTAACCAATGAAGGGCTCGTGCGCGGTGAAGAGGATGTCCGGGTATGTGTGCGGGTCATGCTTATCTTCTTGGGATCAAAGCATGATGTGTACGTCCTTTGGTGATACAAGACTCTTGCTTAGTGTTTAAGAGATCTTGTTGGCATAACCAAAGCCACGTGACGATGTGTTACGTTTTTTGGAGGAACAGGGCCCTTGTTTAGTGTTTAGGGGGAACCTGTTGGTAGAGAGCCAAAGCCATGCAACGGGATATTTCTTGATTGTTTTAGACATGAGCATTTTCTATCGAGGCAACTACCATCCCGTTTTGTGTTTTATGTGGGAAGGGACGATGTTTTTTTATTTTTTTTATGCTCAAATGCCATGTTGTGGGTTGCAATCACCTAAGAGTGGCGTAGTATGCAACAATATGTTCAATGTTTTGGGCTGTACTGGGTGTATCTAGGAACTGTAACTAGGTAGGAAAGGGAATAAGAGTGTTGGGGAAATGGAGAATGTATTGGGAATGGGGAATGTACTTTTGAACAAATTGATTAACCTGGTTGCGTGCGTCAGAAACAATGTGACACCTTGTCACCATGATGAAGTGTATCTGTGTACAAGCACCACTGGGTGTCATCCTACAAAAACAACTCCAAGAAGACAAGAAAATCACAAGTGAATGAGTTAGCGAACACTTCAGGCATGAATGTGACTAATGCAAATGGAGGCACCATGTGAAACTTAAGGCAAAAAAATGAGCAGCAATAGTGTTGTTAGAGCTGATGTGATGAATGATGCAGCAGTCATTGATGAAGAAATTTCATGAATTACAGTAGCAGATAAATGTGCCAAAAATGATTTGGCTAGTTTATAGTCTTAGCGAACTGTCGTGGGTTAGTTTTACATCATAACCCATTGGACGTTGCCAGTTTATCATCGTAGTGGATGGTACAATGCTAGTTTATAGTCGTGGCAGACTATGAAGAGGCAAGCTAGTTTATAGTCTTAGTGGACTCTGGTGAATGAGTGTGACAGTTTAGTGTCATGTCAGACAAAGCTTTGTGGTGTCGGTTTACCATCATGACGCCAGGACATTCTGTGGTATTAGTTTTAAGTCATGATGCCAGGACTACTCTGTGTGGATGCATGTGTGTGTGTCTGTATGATCCTGTAAACAAAAGCTACTAGAGAAAACAATATTAAATAGCAACTACAGAAAACATGAACTGAAATGCACCAATAAATAGAAAGTAATGTGAAACGGTGGTAGTTTAAGGCCTTTTCGGGCCATGAGAGAATGCATAAGCTAATACAATACAAACTAAGGTGATGTATGCACAATGAACAAAGGTGAAGAGTGGGCAAAGATTAGACGTGTATTTGGCCACAGGGGAGTCTTGATTATGTGGTTGTTTCTTATTCGGACATAGTCTAGGAGGCGTGCTAGTTCGCTTTGGGAGGCTTTCAGTTTTTACCCCTTGTTCGGGCGTTTTAGCTCTAGTTGTTGTGTTTGTTGTTGTGGGTGTTGCTTCAAGAGGCTCCTCTCTCAAGACCTGTGACATGTCTATGTTGTGGTCAGCTTGAAAGGGAGTGTTGTCGCCATGTAGAATGACTTGTCCACCTTCGTCTGGAAGTCGGATTTCTTGATGTATCAGTGAGGAAACGGCTCGTTGTTGTGCTAGCCAAGGTCTACCAAGAATCATGTTGAAACTGGGCATCTCTTCTATGACAGTGAATTCTGCGCTGGTGGGGAATTTTTCTCCTACCACAAAGGCTAAGTTGATTGTGCCCTTAACTATGACACATGATCCATTGAAAGATTTTAAACACGTGGGTTCTATTAGCATGATCTCATCTACCATGCCTAGTTTATCGATGACGGAGTATAGAACTATGTTTGTTGCCACACCGTCATCAACATGCACTCTGTGAATGGTACATTGCCCGACACGCACACTAATTGATAATGGAGCTACTGTGACTTCCCCTCATTCAGGGTTACATTTAACTACATCATCATGAAAGGCTAAGGTGTTTGAACCCAATCCTTGTGGTGTGTGTTGTGAAATCATTGCACAGATGGAATCCATGTTAGCAGGGATGTCCTCTGTAACAGGAATGGATGCTAACGTTTGCGCTAAGGCTTTGCAATGAGCTGATGATTTCATGACCAAATCGTGCAAGCTCATGATTGTGTTCTTTTGTTTGAGCGTTTGTTTCACTTGGGCCAGTGTAGCTACAAAGTCTGTGTTGTCTACCGTTGTGTTGGTTGCCTCTGTATGGGTTGAGGGCTTGGGCCTGGTTTGTTTGGGATTAGGGGCAAGGCCCCCAGTGTTTAGTTGTTGTATATTAGGTATGTCCTTTATTTCAGCTATGGGTGTTGTTCGTTGTTCATTTTTCATCTTCTTCTGCCATTTGGTAGGCTTATCCATGTTGTTGGCAAGGTTGACTCTTGAGGGAGGAGAGGTTGAGACGTTTCCTATGGTTGGGCTCAGGGTAAGTGAGGGGCCATCACGTGGTGGTACTTTTATGACAAATGGGAGTTTAGGAGGTGTTGTTGTTGTTTGACTAGCCTGTTGTGGAACCTTGATAATGAAAGGTTTCTTTGTTGTTGTCATTGGTGCAACATGCCAGTTTAACATCTTAGCGGATGAATTTGGTGGTACTTTGACCACAAAGGGTGTCTTTGGTGCTTGGGATTGCATTGCATCTGGCCAGTTTAACATCTTAGAGGACGTATGAGGTGGTGGTACCTTGACCACAAAGGGTGTCGTCGGTGCTCTAGGTGGCACCGTGGTGATGATGGGAGGTCTCTTGCCCATGGAGGTAGAGGGGATTTTTGCCTTGCTGAGAGGCACACGAATTACAAAAGGTTGCTGCACAGGTTTAGGCTTACTATCTATGCTAATGGATTTTATGACATAGGAGGCATCATCTATGCTAGGTTGATTCAAGGTGATGATGTTGAGTTGGCCCCGTTCTATCATTGTCTAAAGATCATCCTGTAAGGCACAACAGTTATCAGTATTGTGACTAAACATCTGGTGGTAGTGACAGAATTGATCTAACTTGAAGTGTCATGGGACCGGCGGCTCATTTGATGTTGCTAGGGTGGGGTTCCTTAGTAGCTCGTAGTACCTGTCATGTCAGCGGCGAGCATTCTCTGCTACGTGTTTGTATTGGATTTTTCCAGCTTTAAGGAATTACTCTAGTAGTTCAGAAGGTCGTGTAGGTAATGGTGTGTACTTAGAGAAATCCTTGAGCTGAAATTTGGGCCTTGGGGTGGCCCCTATTGTTGCAGGAAGGTTGGTACTGGTGTTTGTTGTTTTTGTGCTTGCGGCTACAGTTTCCGTTGTTGTCTGTTGTTTGGCAATGTGTTGGATCTTGTAAGCCACATAGGCGAGGTCATTGCTAGTTTGTGCAGCTTGTTCAATGTTCTTGATCTGTGTGAATGCTTGGCTCAATGTTTGAGTGCTTACGTAGTACAGTTTTGACTTAATGAAGTCATTCACGGCTCCCTTTAGAATCGTAAGCAAATACTTTTCAGGGATGGGCTCATGAAGTTCGTTAAGGGCTACACTCCATCGTTGGATGAACTTTTGCACAGGCTCAAGTGGCGCTTGTTTCACCTGTATCAGAGTGTCTAGGGTTGCTTCAGGCTTCAGGTTGTACTTAAACCTGGTAACGAACTGATGTAACAGATTCTCAAAAGAGGATATGGAGTTATGAGGTAAGGCTCGGTACCAGTCCAAGGCTACGCTCGTTAAGGACATAGAAAACACGTGCAAGATTGCATGCGGTCAAGCTTGAAGCAATAGAGTTTCTGATCAAAACGTGACTAAGTGAGCATTTGGATCTCCCTTCCCATTGTATTTGGTCAGCTGTGGGAGTGTGATTCCCTTGGGAAAAGCTAACGGTGGCACTGAAGAGCTAATTGGATCATCGTGGTAGAAGTCTAGTACTTTAACTTGTTCAGTGTTTTCCATTTTGAGGTGCTTTACCTCTTCAGCTAATGCTTGCATCATTTGTTTGGCTTCTGCCCACTCTTGAGCGATAGGCAGATTAGTTGGTTGGGGAGGTTGTTGGGTTGTCATTTGTTGCTGTGGAGCAATGTTTAGAGTTGTGGTTGTGGGGGGTGGCATGTTGAAGTGATTGGGTTGTTGAACAAGGGGTATGGTTCCTTGCCTAGCCACAAACTGTGAAGTGACACCCTCGATGTGCAGGGCTGATGTAGTGAAAGTGGCCCCATGCGTTTGCGCATGCAGTATATACTGGGTGGAGATGGGTGTGGGTAATCTCTATTGGGATACCAATGCTTGTGTGCTCATTAATACTTGGTGAGTGGCTGTGTGTCCCATGCGAGGATGGACTGATGGGTTCACGTAGGCATGGGGACTAAGGGTGCGGTATGAATCCTCAGGTTCAGATTGTGCCTCGAAGTCATCTACATCATGTTGGTTTTGGGGCTCCTCATTGGGTCATCGTGTGTTTTGGCTTCTTGCCAGAAGGAGCTAGGAGATGAGCCTATGATTAGGCTCAGAAAGGGGGATGATTTCATATACAGAGGGGATGAATTCATGACCTCCCATGTATATACGCTCAAAGTTTCATTTTGCCTCCTATTATGTGTGGTCAATGGGAAGGTTGACCTGAATCTTCACACAGATGTAGTTGTATTGTTCCTGTGTGAGGATTATGAAGGTGCTTGCATTAGTGTTTTGGGATGATTCCATGGTAATGTGTGCTTGGGCAAGGTGATCCATGTTGATGGCAATCAGTACTTAGACTGGCTTGATGTTCGATGCAAATTACGGTGAATTCAGCTTTGAAACGGATGTGTTTTGTGTGTTTTTTTTGAAAAAACACTGTAGCGGTACTGTAGTAGCGTAAACACTATAGCAGCATGAACACTGTAGCAGCGTAAACCCTGTAGTAGCGTAAACCCTGTAGTAGCGTAAAACACTGCAGTAGCGTAAACACTATGTTTGAATAGGTCACATGATCAGCATTTTGTTTAAACAAAAAACAAGTCAGGCCCTCCTTCTAGCGTCATTTTCTGTACCATCCGAAATCGTTGGTCTCCGACCGCAATGAAACAGACACCTGGAGATCTCTGGACACGCACAGAAGACCCTACCTTTGCTTGAGGACAAGCTGGAATTAACGAAGGCAGAGTACCTTGAGTGGTCTGCACGCGGATCAAGCAAGGATTTCCCCAAATGTACACCGATATACTGTATGTTGGGTTATACGTAAATGGTGTAATGAATGTAAAACGGAGCGTAAACATATAGGTGCATAAGCAGTAAACATACAACAATGAATGAAAAACTGTAACAGATTTTAGCAAAGAAATGTAGCAATATTATTGCGAAATGAAAGTTACAATGCACCAGTCTAATGCAGTTGTAACTCTGACACAAGGTGGACGAATAGCCCCGGTGGATGCAGGGATGATTGTGTGCTGGGTTCAATTGCAAGCACAGCGTAAAGGCTGGATGCTCAACGTGCAGGGTCGAGGTCTAGTGTACAGGGTTTTTGCTCTCCTCTCTTAGCGTCTTTGTTTCTTTGTTTTTCTCTGGTTTTGCTCAAAAATTGCCAACCCCGGTCTAGTGAAAAATTAGGTTTTTTATACAAGTTTAGACGTGGGACTCGGGTTTTGAGAGGGGATGATTGGCTGTGGAGTGCTGGACTCTCGGGTCGGGTGACATGTGGCGCATTGATCGGGTGCGAAAGAATGAAATTTTTCAAGTATACAGCGTGCTGCACGCCAGCGTATATTTCTGTACACCAACGTATACATGCTGGACGTATGACCTCGGCGTATAGACATGATCAACACAAAAGAAGTCCTTCGGCCTTTAGATTTGAATTCGGATGCCATGAAGATGTTGCCTATAGATGTTCAGCTCGGTTGACCTTGATCTGACACTGGTTGTACACTTTGTACATGCTGGGCGTATACACCGGGCGTATAGGGTGCACATGCTTAGCGTATGAACTCTAGAATGCGTGATGTCAACATCTGATGATTACTCTGTCCGTGTGAGTTGATGCTTTGTACAAAGTCTTGCTCTATAGTGTTGTTCCCATGCTATCTTTAGGGGTTTCATACTGGGCATATACGCTAGTCATACATGCTGAGTTCACATGTGAGGCGTGTATGCTGGGCGTGTACGCTAGGTGTATACGCTGTGAATGCATACTTGGGCGTATACGCTGAGAATGCATACTTAGTGAAGACTAAGTAACTTGAGCTTTGAAGTTGCCATTTTTTGATAGCAGATGTCGCCATGGTCGTCTGCGGGTCCTAGGGAACTGTTGAGTCTAACTCTGCTTGAAGCTGTCTGTGGGGTCCTCAAGCTTTAGTCATGCTAGGGAACATCATGACTTAGCTCAATTCTTGTTGGAGAAGTACTAAGTTCAGAATTTTGTGGTGTTTCAGGGCTGACCTCAATTCTTACTTGTGATATTTTGTGCCCCAATATAATGCCCTCTTGGACCATCAGGTGACTCTTTTGCTAGCTGAGCTTGAGGTTTGTTTCAACACATCTTTTAAGCACTTACTCAAGGTGGTCTAGGGCTTGCTCAAATGTAGCTCCATAGGTGGAGAATTCATCCATGAAGACTTTCACACCACTAGCAATTTTCTATTGAAAAATGCTTAGGACCTCTATGGCTTCATAGCCAAATCAATGTAGATGTAATGCTGGAATATCCTAGGATCAATCCTTGTGAGTTTAGGATATGACCAGGCAAAAGCTACTAACCATTTTTTAACCACATACAACAACATATTTTTTTATTCTAAAGTAAGATTTGCATTGATTATGACTGGCTTCCCATTTTTTAAGAACACATATTTCATGCCAACCAGTAGAGGTTTTAGCTCAAGGATCTCTTGCTTGAAATTTTCAGGAATTTCCAACTCTTTCCAATTGGTATCATCATTTGCATCATCAAAGAGTTGGTGATAAATTTTCTCTAGTTCATCCATGCCTGCAATATATGTGCATGTTAGACTCTCAATTAATTCTATGTAAAGTGTGCTACTCTTAGAATCAATGATCAACCACTAGGTACCCTCCTATTTTTTGGCTACTGTGTACAAACACCTTTGAATTTCTGCTTCTAGTGCACACTACTTGCATGGAAAGATAGATGCTCATTTCACTGCCTAGAGTTTCTTCACATAATTGCACCCTATATCATTGTACATGATGCATGGAACTTGCTTCTTCTTGATCTTCTTGAATGCATGTTCTTTGGATATTTCCAAGGAAAGATCTCTAATGTCCATCTTTGCATCAACAATGCTTAGACATGTCCTTCCCATGATGATTGGGAAGTCCCCTTTGTAGTTCTCCACTTTGATCACTAAGAAATCAATAGGATACGAACACCCACATACAGTGGTCAAAATATCTTCCACCAATCCCAATGGAATAGTAATGGACTAGTCTACCAATTCTAATCTAATATTTCTCTTCTTTAAAGGAGGTAGGTTCCGAGAAATTATATTGATACCAGAACCTGAGTTAAGAAGATCTTTGCATGGCTTGTTCCTAGCAATCTGCAAATAGATCAAAGGACTTCCAGGATCTACTAACTTCCTAAGAAGGTTTTTAGCATGGATCCAATTAGATATAGTGTGAGCATGGATCATAGTGTGGATACTAGGTGATGTTTGATTTAAAGGGGACTCAAAAGAATTTGATACAAAGGAAGATGGAGGAATAGGGTTGTCAACCGCAAGTGTATTTAAGGGCTTAGGTGAACTACATGGTTAGAAGAAATGTCTTTTCTTTAATCGAGATTCTAAACCACTTGGTTGATGAATTGGTTGTAGATTAATGGCTATGGTAACATTACATTATTGCAATTGAGCTAGGAGTTCACCCTGCATAGGTGGATCATGTAGTAGCTATGTGGTTAGAGGAGGAAGATGTGTAGGAAAAGGAGAAGGATAAGGGTAGGAAGTGGTATCCCTTCTTGCATGTGGCGAATTATTTTGATAATAATAAAAGGGTGGTAGTGAGACTGGAAAGTAGAAATGTGATTGGAGGAGTCACGTGGAGATAAGGGTTGCTAAACATGATACCCATATAGATTAGGTTATCAGTAAGGGTATTGTTGCCTTGGTGGTGCTAGTACCCATGACTGTGGTTACTACCACTATTGATATTGCTCATATAATTATAGTGGAGTTCCACTTAGATAATATTGTTGTGGTTGATGGAACTACCTAGAATTACCTTTAGGATAAGGCAATCTCTTGGATGTTTGCCTTTGTGTTAGTCATGAATTCAAAACGTACATCCTAGACTCCTGTAAGTGTGACACTATGAGGTAACATCCCTTAGGATTTTCATACCGGCAAATTTCACACCCACCATCATCATCTAATTTTCTTTCTGCAACATCTTCTATTACAGCAATCTTGTCCTTATCTTTTTAATAGGCACATTCAACTTCCTTGCACCTCCTACACTCATGATCATTACCTCATTGTTTGGACTCTTCAGCAATTTTTAGGACAACTTGAAATATACTATCCATGGAGTTCCATAACTAATCAACCTTAACCATAATTTCATATTAAAATTTTTGAAGTAGTAAGGCTTTCCTATTCACCATCTCATCAAATGCTAATTCTTCCTCACTATCAAAAAATTGAACCTCCCTCTTACAAATGGAAGGATTGCAATTATACTATTCTACACTTTCTTGTTTTCTAAATTCACCTACCTCTTTAGCTACCTGCTCAATCAATCTTTGGATTTGATGGTTGCTTAATTCTAACAATTGTCCTTGGGCATAGATGCTAAGGGTTCTCCTTGTTTCAGATCGAAGCCCATCTACAATGTGGTGAAGTTGATCTAGTTAAGAATAACCATGGCCAGGGCATCTATGCATTGAGAAATAGTATTGGCTGATGATGACATCTAAGGATTTGTGTGTTCCTTGTTTCCATCTTTGGAACTACCTTCTCAAGTTGGACACTCTAGAGTATGTTTGATATTTTTCATTAAAAATTCAAGCATTGTACTCCATTGTCTAATAGATTCCACTTCTAAGGATTGATACCAATTTTTTACTTCTTTAATAAGTATTCATGGGAAAAACTTAAGCTATTTCCATTCATTCTCTATGTTCTACAAGGCACATGCATCTTGGAAAGCTTGGAGATAGTTCTATGCATCTAACTTATATCCCCCTTCGAATCAAGGGATATTGTTCATATCTAGCCTCTTAATCCGACTATCGTTTACATGCCTTGTTGGAATTCGTACTACCTCTGCAATGTTTAGCATACTCTGGGTAGTAAGCAAAGGCTCATCGAGGCCTTGATTTTGGTGCCTATGATGTCCTCTACTACCCCTTCATTCATGGCATTGTGTCTTTCTTGAATGCTCGTGCCCATGGTCTTGCCTTACTCAATAGTCCCTTCAATCATTTTGGTCCCGTCAGTCAACTCCATCATGGTTGCACCCTCTATGGTTGTGATCAAAGCTATATGAAGAAAAATATGATGATTAAGGTGAAGAGGAAGGAGGACTAACACCATCACGGTGCCTGCTACCACTTCTTTGATGATCACACCCATGATCATGATCTTGTTTCTTATTCACATCCCTACCTTGAATTGCCTCTTTGGATCCTTCTTTGTCATTAGATCCATTCTTACTATAACCAAGATTATGAATTGTGAATTGCAAGTTTTGGTTTTAACCTCCCTCACCAAAGTCAAAAAGAGAAATTTCACTAAATCGAAAACCCCCAGAGAAGGGCTCTCCACCATCTTTTTGGTACAATAGGAATGGGGAATCATTAAATCCTTTTCCCTTTGTAGATTCATAATGTTGTTCTAGCTAGCGATCTTTAAGATGTTATGCCTTAATGGGCTGATAATCCCTAACATCACTATCTTGCACTACGTACTCATCATGAATTCCTTAGAGACCCCATCGTATAAGTATTTGTTGGACCATTGCAAGAATGGATCAATCGAGCGACAACACAATGTTGCCCTCCATGTCACACCACCGCAATTTTTCATCCTAGTGTAGGATGAAGGTGAAATTTGGTACATACTCATCAAGATGAGCATATACCACTTGGTATTGTTGAGGCACTAGCTGATGTACTCTATCAAACTTGGGTGGAGCATTGCTCTTGTGAGAAGAAGACATTTTATGTTAGAATAATAGAAACATAGTATGCTTCTTAAAATTGTTGTAATAATCTTAAAATGTGATGTGACTCTAAGGTTCATTTCAATGATTTGAATAATTTTTACTAAATCCTAGATAGCACACAAAACAACCAAAAGGTCCATAGCAACAACATCAATGATGAGCGGCAAGGTACCCCTACGCCCAACCATACAAATCACTAGGCATTCATGCATGATTCAGTCAAATTCCGTGGACTTATAGTTCTCCAGTGCACTAATTTTGTAGAAAGTGAAATAGATGTTGAGAATGTTCATTGTCTTCCCAACTACACTTGTGAAGCTCAAGGATATTATTTAAGTGTAATTAAGACACATGAATTTTATCATTTTTATGTTGTGTAAGTTTAATTTCCTACAACAAGAATGCAAGGTAGAGGAATTTAATATCTAATTATTCTACTACCTAGCTAGCCTAACACAAGTACCTATTCCCACTTTCTAGACACATCCTAAACACATATAGCATTGTTGGGCTACCAAACATTAAGTGTTTCTAGGTTACCAAGTGCTACATGTATGCTTGAGGTGGTCATTCTTGTGTTCATTAAGAACTAGAAATTAATTGCTTAATTAAAGTGCATTGAAATGAAGTGCATAAATATTAAATACATCAAGACAACATTAATCTATTCTTAGTGTTGTAAGGCTGATCAAAAGGATTTGTTTTTATTCTTGTCACATTGATGTGCTTAGGTACATTAGTGCTTGAACAAAAATTAGACTCCTATTGCAGGCACTTAGAAAATATTCTAACTTTGGAGAAAACAAATTGCAAGAGCTTTACTAACTATGAAAAAAATTGATGAAAAATGATATCAAAAACTTATGAAAACCGTAAGTCCAAGCATTATATTTATAGGCTGGCATATACCCTGTGATATTGGATATTTGACATCACATCCTGGCCTCTGACATTAATATCCAATATTAAGGCTTCATATTGAATATCTGATGTTGAAGCTAGTTAAAACATGATTCATCAAGGTGGAAGGAGCATGTCTGATATCATCATTGGAATAGTGGGCTATTCCTCCCCTTTTGCATAATTTTTGGATGAGACATGGGAAGGAAAGTTCCTTCCTTGCACATTCATTTTCTTTGAATCTCTTCTCCATCTCCAAATAGATTAGCTCTAGAAGGTTGACAAGGAATTTTTGGCTCAGAGTGGTGCATGCAAGAGTAGAAAAAGCTATTATCTTACCAGGCCTCACCATTGGATTAAGGTGGTAAGCTATCATCTTAAAGTATGCACACTCTACCATCGTGAGTGCACCAAAATCCTTATGGTTAACACCGTAGCACCTCCAAACCCACTCCTTCTTGACCTTAGGATCTACTTGTGTTGAAATCTCTACCAAGGTAGCCCTAGTTTCTAGTAACTAAGGGCCTTAGAAATGACCTTTACTGAGTGGGACACAGAAATATCCTTGATCTTCACTATGGCATTACCTTGTTTGTTGTTCTAGAAGAGGTATGCTTCTCCCATGTACCATTCTCCACTAGAAGTGAGAATGGGCCACATGGGGGAAGTTTGGAATTACACTTTGACATCTTCTTAGGCAAATTCTAAGAAAGATCCAAAGTTTAGTTCAAGAAGAACTATTTTTTGGATCTCCCTGGACCTAATTTGCCTCAAATAGGCCTCCTGTCAAAGTGACATAAAGGTTAGGTCTAGGTCCAGGTGTCTCATCTCAGTTGAACTACTCTATTTCAACTTCTAGAATCTATTGGACAAATTCCACTTTAGGGTCCTCACAAAGAGGTCATGTTGCATGCATCTTAGCTACTTGCTCCTATGGTGAATCTTACTAGCCCTTTCTAGTTCTAGGCCACTTATCCTTTGGTTCAGATAATTCTTCTTCCTACAGGCACTTTGGTCTTGGTGCCATCTATGATCACAACATGACCAAGGATTAGCATTTAATGTGTAACTTAGGATATTTAGGTATCTTGTCTCCTAGATTAGTTACACTTGGCTAAGTTGTGATCATAGCTGATTAATCATTTTAATATTATTTTATGTTAATGTCTACCAGAGTTCATTGGGAAGGTTTAACTCATAAATTGGTGATTTTAATGTTATTTTATTAGTTAAACCTTGTAGGAGTTCAAAATTTTTTGAAAAATTTTTCATTGAAATCCTAAGGTTTGTGGCCCCCATAATGTAGAGCGTACCTCTGATACCGTAGGAATGAAGCATAAGGTGAATTAAATAAGTGATTTGAAATTTATGCACTCTAGAAGGATTTGGGCTCTAAAAAATTGTAAAAACTCCTTTTACATTTGAAGCAAATGGAAAAATTTATTAAAGTATTATGTGGTATTTATAGGATTTTGAGGCTTCGTCAATGGGATCCTGTATACGCGAGGGGCTACATCGACGAGATCCCACTGATTTAGCCAAAAGATAATTTTTCATACTTTGAAACTTTTCATAAAGACAAAGAGTTTTAACATGAAATTAGAGTCCAGAGAGATCCAAAAAGGCCATCAACATGAAGAAATGCTTGAAGAGGGTTAGAAAATTCACCAAAAGGAGTTTTTATTAAGAGAATGATTGGAGAAACTTAAAAAATGAGTGCAAGACTAGATGCAACCAATGTGGAGCATGAATGATTTGAATGTAAAAATGTCTAAGGATAAGGAACTTAACTAGCCCAACCAAGAGGTATGCAACTGGATCCTCCCCATAGCAAGCTCATGCCTTTAATGCCCTTACATGTCATCAAACCAACAAGTCCATGGGTTCCATGGGTGATTAATGGTTATGAAAAGCTAAGGACTAAATCTTGTAAGAATGTACCTAAGAATTTTGAGATATCAAACTAAGACATTGAACAAAACATGAAAAATAGATAGTAAGGTGAGTGATGGAAAGCATGGGTGGATGAGGTAGAAAGTGGAATGGAGTCCAGTATTGTGGTCACATGAAGTCCCCTATGGATTTCATGGTTAATATCACTTGATATCAATTATCCTTAGTTCAAATCAAAACCAACCACTTTCAATGACTTCATGTTGACACTCCAAGATTAGTCCACCCCCTCAAGACACAAGAGCATCTTCATAGATCATTCACCATTCCTAAAAGAGAAAAGAGAAGAAGAAAGTGAGATGGGCCTTACTTAGAGGGGACCTTTAGGCATGGGTAACATGTCTTTCTAGTCCCATAACCAATGCTTGTAGCCCATTATTTTTTCTAAGGGATGTGCTTTAAACCCCCATTCTTTGTCATTTTTTTGTGTTTTATTTTAATTTTTATGTTTTATATTTTAATTTGTTTCTTATGGGAATCACACCATGCAAAGAATTTTAGCTTCTTGTTATTGGTCAATAGTGGAATGGTGAAAAATCCATGAAAATGCTTATGCACCCAAGAATGTAGGCAAGTATAGTGAGCATCAAATCCCCTTGAAGTCACACCCTTGTCAATCCATTTAATCCTTCCCAAGTTTGGAAACTACCAAGGTCACAAGTTCATTATAAGTTTGATTAATGAATGGACCTCATATTTCCAAAATAAGGAACACCATAGAGTTTTGTGGATAGGTGGATGACATGGATTCACTACTTGTTATCATGAAAAAGAAACCATGTATTAGTTATCAATACCAAAATTCAAAGATAAAATCTAGACATTAGCAATTAAATAATATTATAGTACAAACCACCATTACTTATTAGCTACAATTGCACTTAGTCCTAATAGCAATAAAGAAAAAAAAACAAACATAAGAAAAAAATTAGAAAAATGAAACCAAATAAAGTAAAATACAAAAGAAATTGTAAAATATTTAAGAAAGGGAGAAATATACTAAAGATGATGTAAAACAAAAAAGTGTAAAAACTAAGGAACCATTTTAATGGATCAGCATAGATGGCCATCTCCCCCATGACTAAGTTCAAAGAAGGATATTTAAAAAATAAACTGGATCTATCCATTTGTTAAGGTATTCTATTCATTGGCTCTTTTGGGCTCATGGAAAGGTTTGACTTGTTGCATGTTGATCAAAAATTTCTTGTTTGGACTTTAAGGTTTTTATATTATCATGGCCCCCAAAGGAAAGGTTTCATAGATAATATAAGGTCCCTTTCACAATTTTTGGAACTTGGTTCATTGGGGTATGTATGTCGGATTCCAATAGAGGATCATATCTCTCAGTTAAAATTTTACTTTCCTTATTCTAAGGTCATGTTGTTTCTTGTTGAATGCCTTGTGCACTTTGTTGGATAACAGGGCTACTAATCAATTCTTGTCTAGCAAGTTGAGGTTCATTAATCTTTCTTTTTGTGTCAGACATAGGTCAAGGTTAAGGTTAAAAGTTGTTGACAATATACGAAGCTCATTTTGAATTAGAAGAGTTGGCACCTTTTCATACAAAAGCTCATAGGGAGAATAGACAATAGGAAGTTTCCATGTGGATTGGTAGGCCTAAAGGGCATCATTGTGTTTTGTGCTCCAATCCCTCCTATATTTACTAATAGTCCTTGTTAGTATCTTTGTGATTTTCCTATTTGTAACCTTTGCTTGACTGTCGACTTGGGATGCTAGTGTTGCATGAGTTTTTGAAAGGTAATGTCTATGAAATGAGTAGCATTATTAAAAATAAGTGCATGTGGCACACTAAACCTATTTACAACATTTTTTTGTACAAACTAAGCTATCATAAAATATGTGCAATCGGTGATAGTTATAGCTTCTTCCCATTTCATACAATAGTTAACAACAACTATGATGTACACTTTTTTATTTGACATGGATGTGATGGGACCTATAAAGTTAATGTCCTAGATGTTGAAGGGCTCTAGTGGTTGGATACACTATTGAGGCTCCTCCATATGAGTGGTCATTCCACCATCATGTTGGTAGCATTCACAATAGTGGACGAATTAGTGAGCATCCTTGAAGAGTGTTGACCAATAATACCCTACCATGAGGATCTTAATGGCTATGCATGTCCCAACATAGTGGCCCTGATAAGGATCCTTATTAGTATCCTAAAGAATGTGTAGTTGATTTGCATCAAGAACACACTAGCAAACTAGGCCATCGGTGCACACCTTGTAAAGGTGTCTGTTGATTTTCATGAAGTGTTTTGCCTAGTGAAAAACTGCTGTTTCTTTTTATGGTCCCACTCTTGTGGCATCTCCTAAGTAAGATGATAAGTGAGAATGTGATTGCACAATTAGATTTAGTGGGAATCTATTCAATTATAGCCCCAAAAAAAAGGATTTCATCAAGAAACTAATCTAAAAGTGGTTTCTCCTTCTCTTTGTCATCAAATTGCAACTAAGAAAAGCGGTTAGCAAACACATTCTCAATTCCCTTTCAATCTACGATTGTAAGATTGAATTCCTATAACATCAATAGCCACCATATAATATGGGGGCTCACTGTTGGTTTATTCATGAGAAACCATATTTCACTATGGTCTATATGCATGAACATCTTGTATCCAAGAACATAGTGCCTAAATTTCTCCAAGATGAACACCACTATCATCAATTCTTTCTCTGTTGTGATGTAATTCAGCTATGCACCCACAATGCTTTGGTTCACATAGTGGATATAGTAAGGATGTTTTTGATCATCCAATTGAATGAGCATGGCTCCCAAGGCATAATTTGATGCATCTGCCATGATGTGAAAAGGTTTGAACTAGTTAGATGCTCATAGAATTAGAGTTTCTATGAGCTTTTTCTTCAGATGCTAGAATGCATGCTTGCATTTCATAGTCTAGATAAACAAAGCATATTTCTTTATCATATCCACCAACAGTTCAGTGATCTTAGAGAAATTATCAATGAATCACTGATAGTAGCCAATGTGTCCAAGGAATAACCTTACATCTTTAACTATTTTTGGCTATCTGGTAATTCCTTGGATGATCCTTATTTTTAGAAATTCTATCTTTCAAAATACTACCTTCTTGGACCATCATGTGGCTTTATCGCTAGTTGAGCCTAAGGTTTGTCTTCGCACACATTTTCAACACTTTCTCAAGATGGTTTAGGGCTTGTTCAAATGTAGCCCCATAGGTGGAGAAATAATCCATAAAGACTTCCACCCTGCTACCAATCTACTATTGAAAGATGCTCAAGACAAGGCATTGGAATGTAGCAAGGGCATTGCATAGGCCAAAAAATATCTTTTTGTATGCAAAAGTTCCCTTGGAACTTGTGAATGTTATTTTGGCCTAATTCTCTAGTGCTATTTGAATTTGGTTATAGCTACTATGATGATCCAAAACGTTGTAATAGAAATGCCCAGAAATGGTGTCCAACACCTAGTCCACAAATGATAACGGAAAGTGATCTTTGTAAGTCACCATGTTCAACAACCTAAAATCAATACAAACCCTCCATTTTCCACCTCACAAGTGGGCTAATGCACTCGCTATCCATAATGGAATAGATGAACTCTACCTTAAGGACTTGTTCTATCTCCTCCTTCATGATCTACTTGAATTTGGGGTTCAACCACTGCTACAGCTACTTCTTTAGCTTGATAGAAGGATCTATGTAGATGCGGTGCTAGCATATCCTAGGATTAATCCCAATGAGTTTAGGATATGACCAAGCAAATATTTTTGACCATTTGTTGACCACCTCCAATAGCTTCTTTTTCTACACAAGAGCAAGGTTGGCATTGATGATAAATTGCTTCCCATTATTTAGAAAGACATATTCAATTCTAACCGGTAATAGTTTTAGCTCAAGGGGCTCATGTTTAAAGGTTTCAAGGATCTCCAACTCTTCCCAATTGGTTTCATCAAGTTCATCATCAAAGAGTTGACAATGAAATTGCTCCAATTCATCCATGCCTTCAATGTAGAAACTTGTAAGGTTCTCAGTTGGTTCCATGCATATTGTTGAACTACCCTCTGGATTAGCTATCAACCACTAGGTGTCCTCTTATTTTGTGGCTATTATATAAAGGCACCTTTGAAGTTCCATCACATCATCATAGTGTCTGCATGTTGTCATAGATGTGCTTCTTATAGATCATAATTTTTGCACACAGTTGCACCCTATGTCACTATACATGATGCATTAAACACTCCTCCTCTCTATCTTTCCAAACTCATTTTTCTTGGAAATTTCCAAGGAGAGGTCTTAGATTCCCAATTGTGCATCAATGGTGCTCAACCAAGTGCTTCCCATGATGATTGGAAAATCTTCCTTGTATTTATCAACATAGATCACTAGGAAGTTGGTAGAATGGGACCACCCAAAAATGGTGGTCAGAATGTCATCCACCAATTCTAAGGGAACAGTGATGGACTAATCCACCAACTCAAGAAAAATGTTGCTCTTCTTAACCATAGGTAGGTTCTAGGCTTTAAACATTTCATGAGAGATCAAATTTACACTAAAACTTAAGTCCAAAAAAGCCTTTCAAGGCTCATTCCCAACAATTTGTAAATAAATGGGGACTCCCAGGATTAGATCTTTTCATGGAAAGGTGACCAACCTTTATCCAATCCGTGATAACATGGATTAACATCATGGTATGCACTTTTGGAGGTGTTTGGTTTGAAGGGACCTCGAATGAGGTTGTAGGGGAGATGGGAGAAGAAGGGTCATTAGCTGCAGGTATATGTGAAGACTTAGAAGGACTATTGGTTTGAAAGAAAGGTCTTTTTTGAGGTTTATTTTTCAAACCACTTAGCTAAGGAGTTGGATGTAAGTTAGTAGCCCTTGTGGGATTTCTTTGCTGCAAATGGGTAGGAATTTCACCCTGCATGGAAGGAGCTAGTGGCAGTTGAGTTGAGGGTAGAGGTACAAGTGCAAAAATATGAGAAGGATAAAATGTAAATGGGGATTCCCCTCTTAGAATTAGGCTCTATAGTATTTAGGAGGGTAGTAGTGTTACTAGAATGATGCATGACTAGAAGAGTCACACAGATAAATTAGTTACTGAACATAGTACCTATAGGGATATGGCTACTAATAAGGGTACTATTGTCTTGGTGGTAACACCCCCCATGACTATGGGTGCCACCACTATTAATAATTCTCATTAGGCTTGGGTGGAGCTCCACTCAAATAATAGGGTTACCATTGGTGGAACTACTTGTAGTTGCCTTGAGGATAAGCAACCTCCTGGTTGCTTACCTTCTTGCCAATCTAAGATTCAACACATACACCCTAGACTTCTACAAGTATGACACAACTATGGAACATCCCTTAGGATGTTTGTATTGGCAATTGTCATACCCACCATCATCATCTATCTCAAATTTTGCAACCTCTTCAACAACAATAACTTTTCCCTTACCCCTTTAATAGACACATTTAGCTTCTTTCATTCTCCTTTGGTCATGACTGCTACCTTTCTCTTTGGACTCTTCTACAATTCTTAGAGCATTTTGAAATTTTTCATCTAAAGAATCTCACATTTTTTCTACCTTAGCTAATTTTTAAAAAATATATTTTTTTATCGATAAGGTTTTACACTACACCACCTCATCAAGTGATGTCTCCTCCTGATTGTCATAGAATTGGACTTCCCTTTTTCGGATGGAAGGGTCCCCGTCCAAACTCCTTCACACTTTCCATTTTCCGCAACTCACCTTCTTCTTTAATGACCTGCTCAATCAACCTTTGGATTTGATGGGCTCTAAACTCTAAAATTTTCCCTTGGGCATAAATCCCAAGAGTTCTCCTTATTTCTATTTAGAGGTCATCTATGATATGGTGAAGTTTCTCCCTTTGAGAAAAGCCATGGCTTGGGCACCTGTGCAACTAAGAGTAATATCTACCCGTGGCTACATCCAAGGACTCATGTGTTCCTTATCTCCACCCTTGATCTACTTTCTTAGATTAGACACTCCAGAGTACATTTGATACTTGTCATTGAAGAGCTCAAGTAGTTCCTGTTCTAAGGACCAGTACTAGCTTTCAGCTTTTTTAATTAGTTTCCTTGGGAATAGCTTTAACTTTCGCCATTCATTTTTAATGTTTTGCAAGGCACAAGCATCATGAAAGGCCTAAAGATGATTTTGTGGATATGAGTTATTGGGATTCTCATAGCCTCTACAATATTTAACATATTGCTTGTTGCAAGCAAAGGGTCATCATAGTCATAGCCTCTATGATGGCCATGATGCCTATGATGTCCTCTGTTGTCCCTTCTTTTGTGATGTTGGGCCTCCCTTGATTATCCATGCCCCTGGTATTTACTAGTTCTATGGGTCCTATAGTCATCTCTATCCCACCGATGACCTCCATCATGGTAATTTCCTTTGCAACTTTGGTGCAAGTTAGAGGAGGAAGAAGATGAGGATGTCAAAGATGAAGAGGGAGGAGAGCTAGCACCAACACGTTGCCTACTATTCCCTCTTCTTCATTCACAACCATGATCATCGTGCTTGTCATCATCATGATGCTTGTCCACATTTCTGCCTTAACTCCCATCTCTGGAGCCCCCATGATCATGGGACCCATTCTTGCCAAAACTAGGATTGTTTATAGTGGACTGTAAGTTTTGGTTCATGCCCTCCTCATCAAAGATAAGGGGAGGAGAGTCAGTGAATTGAGGACCCCCAAAACTCCTTCTTTTTGGCCCAGTAGGAATAAGGATTTTGTGAACTATTTCCCCTTCGATGCTTCATAACACATCTCCTATTGCTAATCTTTTTTGCATTATGCCTCAGTGGGATGATAACCTTGATAGTCATGGTCTTGCACAACATATTTATCATTGAGCCCCTAGATGCCCAACCTCATGAGAGTTTGGAGCAACATTGTGAGAACTAATCAATTGGGTGGCAACACAATGTTGCCCTTCATGTCCCTCCACTGTAGCTATTCATCCTAATGTAGGATGAAGTTGAAATCTGACACATACTCATCAAGATGAGTATACACCACTCTACATTATTGGGGCATTAATGGTTTTGACCCTTCATGCCTTTGTTGATTGGATGTATGCTCAAATGATGGTGGAGAATCAGCCTTATGAGAAGAAGACATTTTAGTGAAAAAGAAAAAATAGTGTGCTCTTACTATTATTATTATTTTTAATGATTTTCGACTTTTAGGTTTGTTACAGTGTCATTGAATAATTTCACTAACTCCTAGATAGTGCACATAGCTAACTAAAGTCCCTAGCAATGGCACCAATGATCAACATCAAGTAGTCCCTATGTCCACCCATACAATTCACTAGCGTACACTAAGTGATTTGATCAAATTTCATAGACTTTAGCTCTCTAAGTACATTGGGTCTAGGTAGTGAATATCAAGGGCATGATCATTGTCTTCTCAGTTTGACTTGTGAAGTACAAGCGTATGTTTAAGTGTAATTGAGGCATATGATTTTTATCATTTTATATTTTATTATTTAAATTGTGTAAGTGTTAGAAAACAAAGTAATTGAATGTTTGAGTAATCTAGTAACTAACTAATATCATAACTAATCCTAACATAAGCATCCGTTCCCATTTACCGTACACATCGTAAATCACATTACAACGTTACAAGATTACCAAGTGTTAAGCACTATTGGGATTACCAAATGTTAATGTATGCTCAAAATGATCATACTTATATGCTTTAATTAATCGTTAATTAATTAATTAATTCAATGCATTAAAGTAAATTACTTAAATAATAAATGCACTCAAAGTAAACATTAATCTATTTCCAAATGTTGTAAGCTTTGTGAAGAAAGCTCATCTTTATTGTCGGTCACACTAAGGTGCTTAGGTACATCAATGTTCAAATAAAGATCCGTACACTTTTCAATCCTGTTGTGGGCACTTAGAAAATATTCTAACTATCAAATGAACAAAATGCAAGAGCTTCACTAGGATACTAACTATGAGATGCCATAAATGTGACAATTGAACATGTATCTATAGGAAATGACTAACATTGCGTCAATGAGGTCACGTCAATGCACCAGACCATTCATCAATGCAACCCAAGGAAAATCACCTATCTTTGTTGTGAAATATTTAACTATTATTGAAGAGGCTCTTGCATATTTTCTTTACATTCAATAATATAATCTATTATATTTTTTATAGATGTAGTACTTATTACATCCCCATGACCATGTTCACATCCTCATTCTTGACTCCTTCGTCTTTGCACAATATCATTCTACAAACTTTTACATGCAAGAGGATGGTAAGACCTTATCATGTGTCTCAATTATACTTAAACATACAAGTTAAGGACCACTATAAGTATAGATGGGAAGAAAAACAACCTATGATGAACTCATACTACTCATAGACATGTAGCTTATCCCTACCACATATTATCATACAATCTACCATTACACTTGTAGATTCTGTGGTTGGGTGTTGAACATACTTTATGCTCATCATTGGCATTGTTGTTTAGTAAGGTATTAGGTATTTAGGAGTTTTTGTAATTATACATGATCATTGTATTAGTTAATAAAGATTCATTATTCTTATATCATTATTTTATTATTAAAAGGACATACATCATCAATTATTAATGACTTCCTCTTACAAGTTTAATAATTCCAAGTTAGTTAGAAATGGTAAAGATAGAATCAAATATGGAGACCTAGAAACATGATAATTACCCTCAAAAGTCTAAATCTTTTATACTCACAATGACCCATTCTAACCAAACTTTATATTCATCTTTCACCAATACATAAGTAGCTTTAACAGAAAGATCACATGGACAATGTTGTTCAAAAACCTAATAGAGAAACTCCATCTATGTTATAAGCTTCCATAATTAGGGCTCAATTGGGCAATGTAGTAGGAGGCTATCACATCAACAAGGGAGTGGTGAGACCTTACTAGCCTCATCTTGCCTAGTGCAACATAGATCAATGACAAGAACAACAATATCAACATATAAAGGGTAAGCACAACCTTCCATTAGAGATAAAGTCTAAGGAGTCAAAGGATGAGACCTATATAGCCTATGAGAAGGAATACTCAATTTCCCCCACGTCTACTTCACGTCAAACTAAGCACACCATGATTAGATTTAAGGAGTTGTGGAACATCATTACATAGTCCTCTCTAAGAATGCATTCTATTGAAGATAAAAGTAATCATAAATTAAGGAGATTCCATAGACATTGAGATCCTATCAAAGGAGTAACTCATGAGGGTAAAGATCATGGAGAAATGTAAAGTTAATATGTTGACTCTAGTGTTGGTGATAGTAAAAGGGTGGAATGTAATTCGAAAAGAAGAATGGATAGATGGGGTTAAAATAAAATAGAATGAAAACATGATGATTCGGACAAGTTAGAATCAGAGACGAAAATTGCCATAGTTGACGGTGAGAATGAATCATTGTTAACCATACACAATAGGATTCACATCATAGAGGTTATGCAAATTATGGCCTAGCATCATTGTGAAACATGCATTAAGAGGCTTGACATGAATAATATGTCATGGTTTGAGGAAGGCTATGATGTTGATTCATAGAATCATTTACAAGTGTTCCATGTTGCTTGTGCTTCACAAAATGTTGACATTAAGTGGTAGAAATTAAAGTTGTTTCTCTCAACTTTAACAAAGGAGGTAGAAAGCATTAATAGATATTTAAATTTTGTAAAATAATATATTTCCAAGCTTTTTTAATGTACATCCTTATGATGAACCTGTACCTACTTTTGTAGGAGAAACACATAACTAACCACAATTCTTAATTCCATGTGTCTACATATAATGCACTTCTTATGCAAATTATGTATTTTTGCTACTTTTCTATGTGAAACATGCTTGGTAAAATTTATAGTGTCCAATAAATGTCTTAGTATATAGAAACATGTGAAACATGTGAGTTGCAATAATAATAATAATAATCAATATGCATATATTAAGTACATATACAATTCATGTATTTAGAATTACATATGCTATTATACTTTTATCTTTACAATAAATAATATCGTTGCTATATTTTGTTTTGTTAATTTTACTGAGTATAACGGATCAACAACAATGCATAAAAATATGCATATTCAATAAAAATATATATATACTTATAATGCACCAGTTAATGATATAATGATATAAATGCAGTGTTTTGAAATTCCAACTTGCGGTGAAGCTCGATATCGTGCTCTTATAGCAGAGACAATAACGGGAAAGTTAAGATGGAGAGGTGGCGTTAAAATCGTTGCTCTTGTAGTAAAGACATTGGGCGAAGTCAAGATGGAGAGGTGGCGTTAAAGGGGGAAGATAATGCACAAGACTTCTTCCGGAAGAAGACGACGTTGTCATTAGGGCCATCTTCTTCTATGAGAAAGCTCATAGATTGGGGCAGGGCGCAGGATATTGCAGGAACTTCGACAAGGCCTTCCAGAATTTGTGCTACCTTCCTCATACTAGGCCTCGTACTATCATCATCTTGGATGCACCACACCGCCGTTATGGCCACCTTCTTAACCTGTCATCACTCAGGAATGGTGATTGTCAGGCTGAAAAACAATTAAACAACCAGCCGAATTCAAGATAATACTTTAACAAATACATAACTAAAAAACTTTTCAATAAAATTATATATTACAGGATATAAGGTTGATGCTTGTTTCTTCAAGCAAGCTTGGTTGCTTGTATAGTAATTGTGAGATTTCATATATGTTGAGTTTACAAATTCATAAATGGGAATAAAAAACATAATTAAAACGAATGTATACTATAGGTTTAAGAAGAAACTTGAGGAGCATGATAAACTTTACAAAATCAAAATGTAGGTTAGATTGACCTTTGGGATGTCACTTGGCAGGATGTGTATTGAAGGTACATCTAAAAGTAGATTCCTATATTGAATGCAAGGTGTTAGAGGATTGATGAATAAGCAAGAAGCCTAACCTTTTTTGAGTGGCTGCAGCAAATTTCAAACCAAGTTTTAAAACTTTAGCAACAAGCACCTTACCATTAAAGGTATATAGGTAACATAAAAATAAACTAACCCTTTATACCCCTACTTTCCCTACCCTCTTATTTGCACTACCTCAAACTAGAGATACTCTAACAATTAATGCATATCTATCTCAAGCATGCTCACCTTATTTTAAAAAAAAAAAATCATCCTTTTTCCATCAACTAATTATTGCTTGTAGTTCTATTTTAATTTTTAATTTTTACTTTTACCTTTACATGCTACATCTCAACTACCAATTAATTGTAATACTATTTATTGGTTGAGAAATCACTTACAACCGTGGATGAATCTAGTATGATTTGTAACATCATCATCTCAGCCTTATCCAACAAAACAAGGTCAACTACATGAGTTCTTTTTTAATCATTCACCTCTACAAAGACCTCATCTTTCAAATCACATTCTATTGTTTTCTTCTATGTTTTTGTTTTTAATCTCCCTTCTGTTTTACTATTCCTTTCGGTAGTTCTCTTGGAAGAGTAATGTCTATGTCTATGATACAATAAAAATCAATTACTATACCTTACCTCATCCTCAGAAAAGGTGACATCAGCATGCAGCCGTTCATCCAAGGCTGCCATGAAGTTGCTACGGATAATCTCAGCCACTGCATGGACATGGCCGATGCTGTCGCTGTTGTTGTTGTTGCGGCCGCAAAGGAGGTCGAGGAGGGTCATGCCGAAGCTCCAGACGTCGACCTTGGGGGTGATAGGCAGGCCCGACAGCCATTCTGGCGCCAAGTAGCCGCGGGTGCCTCTCATGGTCGTCAAAACTCTGCTCAAGTTACGTCCGACTACCTTGGCCAGGCCGAAATCGGCAACCTTGGCGGTGAATCCGGAGTCCAGGAGAATGTTCTCGGGCTTTATGTCACAGTGGATAATGCGCTCCCGGCATTCGTCGTGCAGGTACGCCAGCGCCCGAGCTGTGCCCAGTGCTACGCTGAAGCGAGTTTTCCAGTCGGGCAAGGAATTGGCGAGTAGGGAGGCGAGTGAGCCATTGGGCATGTATTCGTACACCAACAGCCTCTGCCCCTTCCCACAGCAAAATCCCAGCAGCTGCACCACATTCACATGCTGCATCCATGCGTGCATGCACGCACCAGGTTTCACGTTACATAATTGGACGGAGCTATTCCTTGAAAAAATCAACTGAAACTGAAGCTTTATTATAACGATCACCGGTTTAACGTAGCCGGATTAAAATTGAATTTTTGTCGATGTTAGCTGAGTCGGCACCACTGCTATAACAAACCTTATTATTTTGAAGAAATCAATAGGTTTAGGTGTCTTTATTTTCAAAAAGAAATCAATCGTTTTAGATGTAATTTTTTTGGCCTGTAAACCTTACAATCGTAATTCTTGATCTCATATATTTCCTTGCTATTTAAACATTACTTTATTACATTAGCACCTATAGAATTTGATGGACAAAGATATTTGTCAATTTGATGCTAGGGCAGAGCGGGGCATAGTAGTGCAAGAACCAAATCTCTGAAGTGTTGGTACCAACATGCCCATGCTTGGCATGGGGCCTTTGTTTATTTTATTTTTTTAAAAAAAAGAAAAATAAAAAAAAATATATAAAAAAAAGATGGATTACCCTAACCCTAAAATTGGCTATAAAAAGCCATCAAGGTGATGGAGGAGGAGAGTGGGGGAAGTCAGGTCAGGAAGCCCTAGGCTAGTGAGGCCAGGGCCGTGAAGCCATGGACTGAACCTCCTCTTTCTCTGGGTGGTTGGCAGTGTGTGTGGCAACAACGGTTGGCGGTTCGCAGGGCATTGGTGATGTTTGATCGCAACTACACATGATTCTTGCGACAACACAACCATGCATCCTGTCGGTGGATCTTCTCTCTATCTTCTTTTATTGCAGCAAATGGCATGCGGTAGACGGTGGATTTGTGCATGATGTTTATGCAATTGGCGGTTCACAGGGCATTGGTGATGTTTGATCGCAACTACACATGATTCTTGTGGCAACACAACCATGCATTCTGTCGATGGTTCCTATTTCTCTCTCCTTTAGTTTTTTTCATGTTTTATCTCTCTCTATGTTTTCTATCTCTCTATCTCTCTATCACTTGGTCACATGGCTCTTTCCAGCTGAGATTATTCCCGATTTTCGTACCCAGGAGGTATCCTAGGCTATAGTCTCCTCAAACGAGTTTTTCCGATGTTGGCATGACCAAAATTTATGCATCAACATGAAGACCCATAGAATCTATTATTATATTAGAAGTTCTGTGGAATCTATTGGACAAAGATATTACAGGATCACTTTCAGTATCCTTTTCACAAAATTTTCTTTAATTTACAATTGGCTGGTGTTTAAATAGTGTTACTGACTTATTACCTCAAATTTTGTACTTTTTTGTTGTTTTTTTTAATGGCCACTTGGGATTGGTAGCACAACCCCTACCCACACAGCAAGGTAAATGTGATCTATGAATGAAAAAGGTCCCACCATAAGGCTACTCTACTATTGCTACACAAAAGTCGAACCCACAATCTCCCAACTAAAAAGATGAGTATCCTAAGCTTTTTAAAATATTTTTGTAGACTTATTATATGTTATTGACATGTAAGAATTCAAAAAGAAGAGTAAAATGTTAAGCTACAAAATAGTGCCTTTCATCATACAATTCTTGTAAAGTGCTCTTTTCAGTTGTTGTTTTCAAAATAAAAATGATAAACCTTAATGTTGTACACATCATGTTGCAAAGGTTTCTAAGCATTTTGGGATTCAAACGGTTACAAATTGGCCTAGCACATGTGATGTGATATATACTTCTACTTAGGCATGCAGTGGAGTTAATATAGTCACTGCTTAGTTATCAAGGTGGTTTACAGTTTGATACTTCTCTTCACTTCAAGGAAGAAGTGTGGCGCATACAACAAATAGATTTTTTCTTTTACCCAGCAGCTAAGCCAGTTGTCTAATCTTACTAAGCCCCTATGTGGTAGGGCTTTTTCAGCTAAGCTTCTTTAATAAGGTGAGACCTACCACTGCTAAAACTGTTTCTTGATTACAATTTGTTAACATCTTTTATCTACTATTCCAATTCTAATATAGGAGTGCTACTGAACAGCCTTTCCTTAACTCCACATCATGTTAGAATTAAAAGTGGGAGATGGATTAACTCCTTCAAAAAATAACACCATTAAAATTCAAATTGAAAATGAGTTGCATTTGTTTCTAATGATTTATTTCTGTTGCCCAGCTAATACTATGTTATAAAATTTGTCTTTATTTTTCACAAAAATGTATTATCTGTAAAATAAATCCTATATAAGTATTTCAACCTTCAATTTCAGTTTTATTTTAAACCTCCTAAGATTTACTGCTAAGAAGAATGTTTCTCTGGGCAAAATTTTGATTCTATCTCTCAGGGCTTTCATGACATTTTCAGCTGAAAACATAAACACGATAAGTACGGATGCAGAGCGAGATAATGAACATAGGCAAGTAGGCAAGAGAAATAGAGATTGCACCTGAACACAGCCAAGGGTGGCAACCTCGGCGCGGAACTGCTTGTCACCGTGGCCGTGGCCCTGATCATAATCATAATGATCGTAGTTCAGATGCTTCACGGCCACGTGGCGGCCGTTGGACAAGACGCCATGAAACACAGAGCCGAAGGCGCCCCTGCCAACACGCTTGGACTCGGAGAAATTTTCTGTGGCGGTTCGCAGCTCCTTGAACGAAAAAACTCGCAAACTCGACCCACCTTTTCCTGCAACAATCTCCTCCTCTTTCTTCTCTTTGTTGGCCTTTAATCTGCGTTTCCGCACCAACAAAACGGAAGCAGCGATTGCCACGGCCACTGCAGCTGCAACAGAAATCGCTATGATGAGTCTGCGTCTTCTGGAAGAGCTACGATTCCCGTATTTGGGCACGTCTCGAGAGTTGAGACGCAGGTACAGAGATTGGTTTGTGGTTTGCAGTCGCTGAACGTTGAGAAGGTCGCCCAAGAAGTGAGAGCAGCAAAAGGGAGAGGAAGTGGTGTGGTTGTGGGCAATGGCGAATGCCGTGCAAGAGCAGTTGCTCAGACATTTGCTTCGGCATTGTTTTTCATCGAGAGCCGACTGTGTTACGACGCCTCCTCGGGACATGGATTGTCCTGCCAATTCCACGAACTCGTCTGACGAACACTGGAATGCACCTGCAACAACAAACCCTCCCAAATTTCATGTTCCTATCCTTGACACGTCCAAACAGAAATTGAAATTTGAATTTTATTAAATTCATACATCTTTTTATAAAAATGTGTGTAGCATATGTGTTGAAGCAGAATGGCCCGCTATAGAATTTCGTTTTCAAGGTCTTTAATGGGATAAAGATTCAAGATTATGATGATTAAGAAACTTATAAGGGTTATGACTTGTGAGCAACATTTAAAACAACAAAGCTAAATTTGTTACTATAATATGTTACTATAATATTCTACTTATATGTGATGTTATATGAAATTATATTAAAATGTCAACTCTTAAGATAAGATTCCATTTGTGCTCTACCTTTAGCTGATCATTAAGGTTGTCTTTGATGTGTCTAAGCATGCCTCTACTTCTTAAAATAAACCCTATGACTTATAAACTATAATTCACATGCTCTAATCAAGTAAGCAATGCCTCATAGACTTTTGAAATACTATTTGTTGCAGCAATTTGTGAACATGCTTAAGACAGAATATTGAGAGTGAATCTAAAATTTTATTGTTTCTAGATACTTAATATTTTATATATTTGAATTTTACCTTGTTTTTATACATTTTCATTAGAGTGAGTTGCATGAAGGATTTGAAAGTCAAATCTTAAGCATATTTATATAATGTTAATTTCTGTTTTAGAAGAAGATGGTAAGGGTGAGACTGAAATGGCAAGTCTAAAATAGAGAAAAATAAGTTACAATAATTTTTTTTGAAATATTAAAAGAAAATTGAAGTCAATAAAACGTAACTAAGCTAATTAAAGGGGGAGGGGGGAAGGAAGTACATCAAAAAAAGGAATATAACACATCCCTTAAAGCTTCAAAAATAATAATAAAAAGGATTAGGTCCACACATCCACAACCAAAAAGAGCAAAATAAAAATATAAGAGAAACAATAAAAAGTAACACCAAAGTTTAAACATGAATTAAATAAAGTTTCCAGCAACACTACTAATCTAAGGTTCCATTAGTTAAAGAAAATTATGAACCCCCAATGGAGTGTGCTGCAACCTAGAGACTTGACATGGAAATTTACAAGTTGAATAATGTTGATTTTTTTTTAGCATAGTAAACTCATCATGGACAAGTAAATGATTGTGAAAAATATCATTCCTATTTTTCCAAATAGCATGCAAAATGCAAGGAAGCAAGCACTTCCATATAAAAAGTAACTCCTTAGAAAAGGAAGGAGTGGTACCCAAAGGTGTAGGGCAAGTGGTCAATATACTCATTTCTTAGTTAGGAGATTGTGGGTTCAATTCTTGGCTCCTTATGGTAGGACCCTTTTCATTCATAGGTCACATTTCCTTGTAGTCGGATCCTTTTCGTTCATGGATCACATCTACCATGCTATATGGGTAAGGGTTGTGCTACCAAGCCTAAGTTGCCTTGGCTTAAAAAAAAATAAAAATAGCATTTCTAAGAACATAAGTATTATCATAAAAGGAATGAAGTGTAGAGCCAAGTTAATTAAGTTGGAAATGAAAATTAATAAAGTGTTACCTTAATAGTAAGAATTTTGACCTCTACACTGATTTATAAATTTAAAAAAATGCCTAAAAAGAATTCTGAAATTCCAGACTCATAAAAAATTTCATTAAAGGCTGATTTGCGAGAGCACAGCATTTTTGGAATGCACCGAAAGGTACATAGTGGTAGCGTTATAAAGACGTCCCTTTCTGGGATAAGGAAAAATAATTAAGGACACCAAAGAATCAAAGTCAAACCGGCTTAATTAAAACCAACTTTACAGAAGTTGAATGGAAAGAACTTACTAGTTGAATTGCATATACTTTAACAAAGAAAGATTGCATAACCAACTCAATTATGCTCATGTTTATTACATAATCAAATTTAGGATAAGCCTGCTTACTTGTTGGAAGGCAGCCGGCGGACCACTCGGCAGCAGCCCAGGCAACAGGAAAGCGAGGACGGTATCCGGGCAAGCAGGAGCAACTCACAGGATTACGCGCAGCGGGATCCGCGTAGTCATCGTCGGTAGAATTAGTGGGGACGCAGGAAGCAAAGGCACCACAGACGGCAAAGACGGAGCAAGGATCCGCAGGAACCTTCCAGAAGGCGTCCCAATTTCCGTCGCCCAGCAGGACGTAAGCCCAGATCTGGCCTGTGTAGCGCAGCTCCATACGGTAGCTCGGGTAGTTGAAGTAGAAATACTTGGAGGATCCGTTGTCGGAGTAGCCGTAGGGATACTGGCTCCGCAAACGCATCTCTGGAAGGTTCCGGAAACGCCCGGCTCGGTCGTCCCAGGGACCGCTGTCCCAGTATATGGCGGAGCGTGACTGGTTCCAGAGCATGATGAAGTTTGTTCCTCCAGATGGATCGATCTGCAGACAGAAACGGCCTGGTGATGGATCCCAGGGTGCCGTCCATGAACACATGCGCTGGCCCGTGCCCAACCTCATCCCTGCCAGCCACATGAAGCCCGGCTCGTCGAAGCTCTGCCAGACTGCCTCGGATCTGTTCTGCTGTCCTCGCAACACCAGGTTGCCTGATTCATCATCATCATTATAATCAATGTTTTAAAGTTGGAAAAGTAGTATGTTACTGGGTATACACTTTAAAATACTTAATCTTTTATTATTTTTGCAGTATTTGAGGGTTGAGACTTGAAATAATTACAATAATAAGGTAATAATAAGGTGTTGGCCTGGTGGTAAGGATCTTGGCTTAGTAACCAAAGGAATTCTGAAAGTGCTAAATTAACAAGAAAAAACAAAGAAAATCTGTAGAAAAGGAATTCTGAAACTGACACCCAATGAAATCCATGTAAATACAAAATTTCAGTTTCAGTTTCAACTCAGTTGCATCGTTTTCAGTTTCATTTTCACTATCCAAAATTTCAGTTTCAGCAAACCCTTCAGACGGAAGTAAACTGCTTTAAAATTATATAAAAGGAATTCTGAAACCGAGACCCATTCAGTGAAAAGCAAGTAAAAAATTTCACTCAGTTTCATTTTCAGTCTCCAAAATTTCGGTCTCAACGAGGAAAACTCCTCTAAAAATCTGTAAAATAACTTCTGAAACTGAAACCATTCAATATTAAAAGCAACTAAAAAGTTGAATTTCAATTTCAACTTAGTTTCATTATCAGTCTCCAACAGTTTCAGCGAGCCATTAGACTTAAGTAAAACTTCTCTGATAAGACGGAGAGCAGTGCAGTGCAGACATCGTCATACCGTCATTTTGGATCAGTGCAAAGGATGCGCGTTTCCGGGACGATTTGGAGGACCAAACGGTGGAGCCGTTGCTGAGGAGCTGCAACGACAGTCCATCCTGAGAGATGTTGAACAAAGTTGAGGATAAGGCCGTTCTAGAAATAGGGTTGGCTCTGTTAGCCACCCAGACCGATGTGAACGTGGCAACGTTGGTATACCAGATGCCCAAGTACCATCGTCTGTTTCTGCTGCTCTGCGTGCCAACTGCAGGACCAGGATCACTTAGATTAAAGAATCCCAAAGCGAAAACTCCGCTGCTGGATTTTCTTGTTTGATCGGGGCTCAGACTTTCTCCAAATTGCAGGCGATCCGTTTGTGCAGCCCCGCCATGATGCAAGAAAAGCAACAAACACAGCCGTAGCCATAGCAGCAGCTGCAACTTCATTCTGAAGTTGCCAGAGAGTTTCGTAAACTCTGGTATAAGATCTTTCGAGTTTTAGCCAGCAAATTATTGATTTGATGTTTATCCTATTTCGCTACAGTTGTTGCGGAACAAACAAACTAAGAAAAAGGACTCGTTAGGTTACGGTATGCCATTATCATTTGTCTCTACCATCCTCGTTATTATTTTAGCCTTCTGGCACCGGCATATAGAATTGGGTTGGTGAGTTATGTTTCTCGATGATATATTTATCTATTCTAACATTCCGACGGTCTGATTGACTGGTGGTGCCTCTCTGAGCCAATCTCCAATCTCGTGCACGTCTCCTGCACCAGACATGAAATCTTTATGATTGTGTGTTAAACGCAAGAGAATAATTGAAACTGCAGTGGGTGATGACCAATAGTAAAATGCAGACCTTTACCACCAGGTATCTGTGGATAATGGAACTTGGTGGTGGGCAGTTGATCAACGAAGTGGTGGATCCTTTCAAAGATAAATCTTGACAAATGTGCGAGACCCGATGTGGGAGACCCGTGGAAATAATATTTCCACCAACTTGGAGTCTAACACATGGCAGGGGGAATGGAAGTCTTAACTCATAAGGCCCACTGCGTTCATGCCCAAATAAAGATGAAAAGGGGTGGTACACGATTTGCGTCCTAACTTGTGCTTGCGTAGAAGGGTCATCTTAGTGCTCTTTATTAGAATCCAACCTGGGAAATTAGTTCTAAAATTTTAATTTGATTATAGGTTTCGAAATTGAAGACTTCAACTTTTGTTTCCATTTATTATGTTTTGTCTTTTTTCTTGAACTAAGGTTTTTGCAATAAAAATCATTTTCAGACATTCCAGACGTTGCAAGTAAACTAGGTCTCCAAGTTTCATGACAGTAGTCATAGCAGCAGCTGCAACCTCATTCTGCTGACAGAGTTTCGTGAAGTCAGGTAGAAGATCTTTCCAGTTTAAGCCAGCAAAATATTGATTTGATGTTATTCTATGTCAGAAACGTACACTAAGAAAAGGAAGGGGTACTTTATGCCATTAATATTTGTATTTCCCATCATTGTTTTAGCCTTATGCTAAAAGCATATGGACTTTGGTGGATAAGTTATTTTTCTGGATAATATATTTGTTTATTTTAACATTTTCAAAGTCTGTTTTACTGGTGCCTCTTTAAGCCAATCCCGTGCTAATCCCATGTTGGGTCTTCAGCACCATCCAAGATATTTTTGTTATTGTGTATCAAACTAAAAAAATATTCCTTTGACCAGTTAATTTCATTGATTTGAATAGTAATTTTGCTTTTGGAATAAGTAAATGATAAATACCAATTTTATTTTCAGGTTACATTAATTTTATTTTTAAGTTGTATCAATTTCTTTTTTTTATTAATGTGGTAAAAAAAATTTCAAAAATATGACTAGGAAGCAGCATTTAAAGTAGTTGGCAGGTCAAAGGACTTTAATCATTAATAGTCTACATGACTTTAAGCTCCAATTTGATTTTTAACTCTTAACGAAATTGATTTCGCTTGAAGAAAGGATTGAGAAAGAGGAAAGTAAAATTGAAATCCAGAAAAGCAAAATTGGTTTACCCTTCCTGAAAATCAATCAAGGAAACCGATAATTATTGAAAGTGGTGGAAGAGAAATCCAGTCGTTCAACAGCCTACAAGGTGGGTGTGGAAGTGACAGGCACTGAATCAAGGGAGTGGAGGAGCGTTTGAAAGTTAAAACGCATATATTGGCCCTTTTAGAAAAATCTTGACAGAGTGCCACACCCGTGGCAATACTATTTCCACTAACTTTGAGTATAACACACGGCGCAGAGTAATGGAAGCATTAAAAGACTAACGTTAAGGTACAAGTTCGGCTGAGGGGCTCACTACTTTTATGGCCACGTGTAGATGGACGACGGGAGAAGACGCATATGGTACATGACTTGCGTCGTGACTTGTCCTTGCATAGCGGGCCATTTTAGTGTTCTCTATTAGAATTCAACTTGTAATATTGATTCTAATTTCACTATTGAAGACTTTGATTTTTATTTAGTATGTTTTGTCTTTTTGTTTTTTACTAGAATCTAACTTGTAACATTGGCTCTAAAATTCTAGTTTGACCATGTGCTTGGAAATTGAAGACTCTTTTGTTTTCATTATTCTACTTTGTGTTTTTTTCAAATTAAAGTTATTGCAATAAAAATTGTTTTTGGATACAATCTAAATGTTTCATTGCACGGTAGGTAAACTAGCTCCTCAAGTTTAGTAGCCATACCCAAGTTTCACAACCATATAATAGAACTAGTTGAACAAGTTGATGGTACATTTACTTGCAAACATCCCATGCTCAAATATATTCTTGTGCATATTTACTAAGAACTAAATATAAAGCATGCATATTGTTTAAAACCCTCTAAGCAATACAATCTTGCCAGAATATCTATTTGCAAGTAAGATGCCTAAATCTTTATATGAAGAGACAATTTCAATTTTCTTTAACCTAATATAAAAATCATTTGCAAAAGATCTTGTACCACACTATCATTTTGGTTTTTCTAACATTGGCTTTCATCCCTAAGAATGTACAAAAATCATCTAAAATTTGAAGCATTTCAACTTAAGTGTTTACTATAAGAACTACATCATTAGCAAACATAAAAATATTCATAGGAAAATTTCCAACTTTAATAGAAGCCAATGCAACAAAGGACATTCATTGTTCTAATTGGTCAACGAAAATGCCATATAAAGTCAATGAAAGTGGACATCCTTGTTTCAACCTAATATTGCTATTTAGAATAAAATGTTCATATATGTTATTGTTTAAAAACATAATTTGTGCTAAACTATACAACTTTTGAATACTAGATAGAATTTTTCGAAGAATATTAATATCTTGTTGCTTCCATAATTTATACCAAATAATGAAGTCATAACCTTAAGAAAAATCCACAAATCAAAGATAAAGCTTATTAGGCAGTCCTTTAGCCTAGTCCATACAATACCTTAATGTAATCAAGTGATCCATTGTAAAGTGACATTGCCTGAAATCTACTTGTGAACTTGCTCAAACATTGTTTAATTCTACCTAATTGTTAAGCCTTTTCTCAAAAATATTACCTAATAATTTTGCAAAGAGGTGGCTAATCATAATAAGATTGCAATTGTTAAGGTTATTTCTATCACATTTTTTGAACAACATTACTGCTCTACTAATGCACCAATTTTCTAGAAGCCCATTCTAGGGAGTTGTATTTAAAATCTTACAAACTTTCTATATAAACCATGGTTCCTCCTCATTTAAGTAGCTTTGTATACAAGCCTAAAGCATCCATTGCTTTACTAGAAGCTAGTTAAGCTAACTCTGCTTCTTTCTCAATTTAATTGATGCATAGAGGTGCCTCAAAGGTGGCATGGATATGGACAACCCATTCATGTTTAAAGAGAGCTCCAAAGAAATTAGTACTTACTTAAAAATCAAAATTCCAATTTTTTTGGTCTTTTTGAAAAAGAAGTTGCCAAAATAGTTTAATAAAACATGAAACTTTAGAATATTATTCAAATTAAATATCAAAATCTAGGATCCACTTACAAATGATCAATTGTAACACCCTACAAAAATATTATCACGCCTTGAAATTTAACCATAGATAAATTTATAAAACCACTTACAAGGCATGATTAAATTCCATGTATTCCATATGCAAAACTTAAAAATCCACAATTAAATCATTAGATAACCTTAAATCATCAAATATTAAAATTACAACCCAATAATTATACTTTAACAAACATAAAGAATGCATTACTTAGCCAAAATCCATGCAATGTTATTAAAACATCTTGAGTGCAAATCCTTATAGTTCAAGATACATGAGATACATAAGTGAAACATGGGACCATTTCACAAATCCACAACATGGCTCTAGAAATAAAACAATGCTTGAATGCATTGTTTTCAAAGCATCCTTAAGCATCGACACTCCTATAGTGCACTACAATCTAGCATTCACAATGTTAATAGGAACCTTCATTCAAGCCTCCTAACTAAGGTTTGCATGAAACATATGAAATAATGGTTAGAATACTTCCACAGTAGAGTAAATCACCTTAGTGCCACTTGGAATAAGCTGGAAGGTGGGGCCTATACTATAAATACAATGTTAGAACCAATAGTAATAACCAATTAACCAATTCATTAATTAAACCATTAACATTACTATTAATGTGTTAATCTATCATTAACCATGATTTTCCTATTGATGAACGCACTTTTGGCATTGGCCACGACGTCGCGTACGCGACATCGGAGTCCAACTATGATGTCACATATGCAACGTTGGGGTATATTCCCCAAGTCTATAAATACCGTGCCTAGGTTCTAGTTTTGAACTAGTTTTTGGTCATTTTCTAGTTAGAGTAGCAGAGCTTTTGCCATTTCTTCCTTTCAAAGTTAGAATATTTTTTGAGTGCCCGCAGAAGAAGTCTAAGTGTGTACAATTTTTTGTTCAAACACTGATGTACCTGAGCGCAACAATGTGATAGGAATAAAATGAACTCTTCTGACAATCCTTGCAACATTGAGAATAGATTAAGATTTTCTTTAATGCATTTTGCTTTCTTGCTCTTTACTTTAATGCATTTGAGTTAAGTGATTTATTTCCAGTTGTTAATGAACGTAAGCACGACCACTTTGAGCATTCATATAGTACTTGGTAACCCAGCAACACTTACTGTTTGGTAGCCCAACAGTACTATATGTGTTCAGGAAAGTGGGGTGGTTGCTTGTGTTAGGCTAGCTAAGCAGCAGATGAGTTAGATCTTCAATTACTTTACCTTTTACTCTTGTTGTAGGCAATTACATCTATAAAACAAAAAATGATAAAAATCATATACCTCAATTACACTTCAACCATACCCTTGAATTTCATAAGTATTGTTGGAAAGACAATGAACGTTCTCAACACCCATTTCACTTCCTAGAAGAGCTAGTGCATTAGATAGCTATAGGTCCATAGAATTTGACCAGATTGAGTGTAATGCCTTAGTGATTCGCATGGTTGGGTGTAGGGGTACCTCATCGCTCATCATTAGCGCCATTGTCGGGGACCTTTTTGTTGTTTCATGCATTATCTAAAACCTAGTAAAGAGTATTTAAATTGTTGGAATGAATGTTAGAGTCATATCTTATTTCACAATTACTACAACAAATTCTTAGAGCACACTGTGATTTTTATTTCACTAATCGAAAATGTCTTCTTCTCACATGAGCGCTTCTTCTTCCAAGACTGATAGAGTTAATCCATCAAATCCTTAACAATATTGAATTATATATACTCACCTTGATGAGTATGTGTCAAACTTCACCTTCATCCTACACCATGATGAATAGCTGCAGTGGTGTGACATGGAGGGAAACATTATGTTGCTGCTCGATTGTGCTGCTCTTGCAATGCTTTACCAAATGCTTGCATAATGTGGTCTTTAAGACTACCATGTGAAGTATATTGTGGAAGATGCCTGATGAGTGGCGAGGTACCCCTACACTCAACCATATGAATACGAGCGTTTCACGTGTGATCTGGTCGAACTCCAAGGACTAAGTGCTTACACGCCTTAATGGAACACTCAAGGTTAATCAATCGTTGTCCTTCCAAACTTACTTGTATTGTCACAGTTATATGGTTAAGTAAGCTTGAGGTATGTGATTTTTATTACTTTTATCTTTTTAATGTCTTATGCTAATAAAGGAAGGGAAAGAGAACTAAGTGACTAACTTACATTAACTATTCATTAACTAAGTTCTAATTGTTCCTAACACCAGTATCTATTCCCACTTTCTGTACACATCCTAAACCAGTGCAACACTGCTGGGATTACCAAATGCTAGTCGTTATTGGGTTACCAAGCACTACATGCATGCTTGAAGCGGTCGTACTGAGTGTACTTAACTAAGAGTGTTAAGGGTTGAGAGAGAAATTAATTAACTAGGAAAGCGTTAAACATTCAATGAGAATTAATTACTAATTAGCTTAATCCTTATGCTATAAGGTTTATAATAAATTTTGTCTTTATTGTCATACACAAATGTGTGCTTAGGTACAATTTGCTCAAATAAAGATCCGTTCACTTGATGACTCCTACTACGGGCACACAGAAATTATTCTAACTCTAGAATGGTAAAACTGCAAGAGTTTGGCTAATGGTCTAAGTCTAACTCACTTGAACAAGGGAAGCCACCTCTTATTTATAGAAGATGAGGTAGGACGCGATATCATGTGGTGGATGCAATATTGTGGATGCGATATCGTAGCTCATCATACCTCCATGATTGAATGAAAACTCATCNATGCAATTTTGGTATCGGCAGCAACACATCTTCTTCTTTTCTCTCTCTTCTCTCTCAGTTGCCAAATAAGGTTGGATGTCAAATGTGTATAGTGTTCACTCTTGTGGTCATGAATACTAATATTTCCATGTATTGTAATGATGATCCATTCATGTGTCACCCCATTCACCATTAGTGTCATTCAAGTCAATAATCCCATACCTTCCCAATATTTTGTAAGGAACTCAAGGATGAGTTTTCATTCAATCATGGAGGTATGATGAGCTACGATATCGCATCCACAATATTGCATCCACCACATGATATCGCGTCCTACCTCATCTTCTATAAATAAGAGGTGGCTTCCCTTGTTCAAGTGAGTTAGACTTAGANATGCTAGAATGGAAAAAGATAAGGAATAAGAAAGATGGAGAAAAAGAAACAACGGCAATGTCGATAAAATGGATGTCAAAGGTGGTAATGAACAAAACAAATGGTGATTGTGGAAATGTTTAAGGGAAAGAAATTAATTGATGCACCAAATGGGAATGCCAGTGGATCCTCCCCAAAGCAAGCTCATGCCCTTTATGCCCTGACAAACCCACATTCAAAGAGTTTGTAGGCTTTGGAAATATCGTTCAGAAGTAAGAGTTAAAGTCTTAACCACAAGAATTTACCAAAAAAACAACAATGCATCAACCAACATATAGACTACTACTACAACCAACAATGAGGTGGAAAATGGAGAAAGAATGATGGAAAGAAGAGAATGGAATGGAGTCCCAAGAACAAGGTGGTGTACAACCCCTTGTGTATTTATGGTTAATATGACTTAGTAGATCTCATTCCAAATCCAGCCTCAAACAATCCACATCCAGTGACTTCGCATTAATACACTTGGCTAATCCATTCACTTGAAGTAATAGGAACACTTCCACCAAAGAGTCTCCACCATTCTGAGGAGACGAGAAAGGGAAAAGTAGGAAGCGAGAAAGGGCCTTAGTTAGAGGAAACATGTTTGTTTAGTTCCATAACTAGTGCTTATAGCCCAGATGATTATTTTGTCTAAGGGGTGTGCTTTGAATTCTCACTCTTTCTTTTATTTTTATTTTTATTTTTATTTTGCGTGAGAACCACACCATGCAAAGACTTATTATTTTTATTAGCTCAGCTTCCCGATAATAGAGCAATGTTAGAATGGTAAGGAAAACTCAAGAAGAAAACATCCAAGAACCCAAGAGAATGGCCAACACAAATGCATCAAATCCCCTTGAAGTCACACCCTTTTCAGTCCTTGAGTCCTTCCTTAGTTTGAGAAATGCCCAATCACCAATTCATTAATAGTTTTATTATGAGGAAAGGGACTGTACAATTCCAAGCCAAGAGAGACCATAGAAATTTATGAATGCATGAATGACGTGGACTCATTGCCTATTATATCAAAAGAACCATACCTTAGTATCAACATTATAACTCAAAGGTAAAAACCAAACATTAGCAATCAATAGAATATAGTTCATACCACCATCAGGAGCACTTATTATGTGATGAACCTAACAACACAAACAACCACACAAAGAAATGAAAAAGTATGAATGATGTTGCAAAACAAAAACAAGAAAAGTGAAAGAAGTTTGTAAAACAAGAATGTGTAAAACAAAAACTTAAAAAGGAATTGAGAGCCTTAATTGGTTAGCATAGGTGGCCATCTCCCCCATGACCGAGTTGGAAGGAGGAGATCTGAAATAGTGAGCAAGGTCGTCCCTTCTTAGAGGTCTTATGTTCACTGGCTGTTCTAAGTTCATGGAAGGGTTTGGTTTGTTGCACATTGACTAGTAATCTCTTATCAAGGCTCTCAAGTTTGTCTATGGTCATGGCCCTTGAAGGAAAGGTTGTATGAATAATGTAAGGGCCTTCCCATAGTGTTTGAAATTTTGTGCGTTGTGGCATATGTGTGGGGTTCCAGTAAAGAACCTTATCTCCTGGTTGATACTTAACCTTTCAAATTTTCAAGTTAGGACATTGCTTGTTATATGCCTTGTGAAACTCATTTGATGATAGGGCAGCTAATTGGTTTTCATCTAGCATGTTTAAAGTTTCCAACCTTTGTTTTTGTGCTAGATCAAGGTCGAGGTGGAGGTCACAAGCCATGGATAGTGTACAGAGTTCGATTTGAATCGGAAGTGTTGGAAGCTTTCTGTACACTAACTCATAGGGAGAGTAGCCTATAGGGAGTTTCCAAGTAGAGTTGTCTGCCCAAAGAACATCATTCAGTTTAGTGCTCCAATATTGCCTATACTTGCTAATTTTCCTTGTCAATATTTTAGTGATCTCCCTGTTCATGACCTCAGCTTTTCCATTAGCTTGGGGGTGATAAGGTGTAGTCAATTTATGTTCAACCCCTAAGCAGTGCATTAACTTTTGAAAAGTTGCACCTGTGAAGTGTGTTCCATTATCCAAGATAAGTGCACGTGGCACAAAAAACCTATTTACAATTTTTTGTTGCACAAATCGTGCAGCTGTAGATGATGTGCAGTCTGTAACAGCAGCTGCTTCAGCCCATTTCATTAGATAGTCTATGAAAACTATGATGTAGGCTTTTCCATTGGACATTGGTGTAATGGGCTCCATAAAGTCTATTTCCCAAATGTTGAAGGGTTCTAAAGGTTGAATCCATTATTGTGGACCCTCCATTCTAGCAGTCATTCCCCCATCACATTGGCAGCGCTCACAAGATCGGACAAATTGATGGGCATCCCGAAATAATGTTGGCCTGTAATATCCTGCAAGTAAGATCTTAATAACCATTTGTCTCCCTGCATAGTGACCCCCACAAGGGCCCTCATGAGCATCTTGGAGAACTCTCAGTTGGTCCACCTTGGGCACGCACCATCGAACCAAGCCATCAAGACACACTTTGTAAAGTTGTCCATTGATCTCCATGAAATACTTGGCTCTGTGAAGAAACTATTGTTTCTTCCTAAAGTCCAGCTCTTGTGGTGTTTGTTGGGTAAGGAGATAGGTGAGAATGCTACTATACCAATTCGTCTCTGTGGGTTGGTTATTCACTACACCGGTAAAGAGGGCTTCATCAGGAAAATGATTGGACATTACATATTCATCCTCTTTGTTGTCCCAGTGCAACCGAGATAAATGATCTACAACTATGTTCTCAGTGCCCTTTCGATCGATCATCATTAGATAGAACTCTTGTAGGATTACCAGCCATCGTATAATATGAGGGCTAACCGTTGGCTTATTCATGAGGAACCAGATTGCACTATGATCCATATGGATGAACACTTTGTAACCTAACACATAGTGCCTAAACTTATCCAATGCAAACACTACAGTCATTAATTCTTTTTCTATATTTGTGTAGTTAAGTTATGCATCAGTGATACTCCTACTTGCATAGTGGATGTAGTAAGGACGTTTTTGGTCATCTAACTATGTAAGTACAGCTCTTAAGGCATAATTGGATGCGTCGGTCATTATATGGAATGGTCTAGACCAATCAGGAGCTTGTAGAATGGGAGTTTCTACAAGCTTTTTTTTCAGAGTTTGGAATGCTCATTCACATTCCCTGGTCCATTCGAATGGTGCATCCTTCTTTGTTAGCTCTACCAATGATTTGGAAATCTTGGAGAAGTTCTCAATGAATCTCCTATAATAGCCAGTGTGTCCAGGAAATGACCAAATGTCTTTGATAGTTTCCAGTTGACGAGTGATTCCGTGGACGACCCTAACTTTATTTGGGTCTACCTCTATTCCTAAATGTGAAACCTTATGCCCAAGTACTATGCCTTCTTGGACCATTAAATGGCTTTTCTGCCAGTTGAGCCTTAAGTTGATTTCTACGCATCTTTTCTGCACTTACTCTAATTGGTCCAAGGCTTGATCAAAACTTGTTCCATAAGTGGAGAAGTCATCCATAAAGAATTCCACTCTGTTTCCTATCTGCAGTTGGAATATGCTTAGAACTAGGCGTTGAAATGTGGCAGAGGCATTGCATAAGCCAAACAACATTTATTTATATGCAAACATTCCCCAAGGACTGGTGAACATTGTCTTAGCTTGATCTTCTAGGGCTATCCGTCTTTGGTTGTATCCACTATAGCCATCTAGAAAACTATAATAGCGATGCCTTGCTATGGTGTCTAAGACTTGGTCAATGAATGACAATGAAAAGTGATCCTTAAATGTTGTCATATTCAGTAGCCTAAAATCTATGCACATCCTCCATTTGTCTCCCTTTTTCGGCACGATCACCAGAGGGCTAACCCATTTGCTATCAACAATGGGATATATGAACCCAGCCTTAAGAAGCTTTTCTATTTCTTCTTTTTCTACTTGCTTCAATTTTGGGTTCAATCTCCTCTACGATTTTTTTTGAGGTTTCATGGAGGGGTCAATGTAAATCCTATGCTAGCATATACTAGGATCTATTCCAGTTAATTTGGGGTATGACCAGGCAAAGGCTTTTGACCACTTGTTTATCACTTTTAGCAGGCTTCCTTTTTGTTTGGAAGCAAGTCTTGCATTGATGATTACCGGTTTTCCATTTTTGAGGGTCATATGTTCCAGACCGGTGGGCAATGGTTTCAAATCTAGGGGCTCTTATTTAAAGTTTTCAGGAATTTCCAACTTCCCCCAGTTAATGCTTTCAAGGTTAAGGCTTGGAAGTTGGTAGCGAACTTTCTCTAGTGTATCTATGCTTTCAATGTGAGCACAAGTTATTCCCTTAGTTAGTTCCATGCATGTTAGTAAGTTTCTCTATTGATCAGCCATTATGAAACACCACAAAAATTTGGACCTAACACTTTCAGACAAGAATCGAGCTAAGTCATGGTGCTTCCCAACATGACCGAAACCCGCGAGCTTCACAAATAGCACCAAATGGAGTCGAATCAAGCAAGTAAAAGTTCCCCAAGATCCATTGGAGACTACATCAACATCTGGCAACACGAAGTACAAGTTTCAAACTCAAAAAACTTAGTTTTGACTAAGTATACTTCCTGCACATAGGCCTGCATGCCCAGCATGCATCTCAGCGTGCAACAACTTTTGGGCCCCAAAAATGAGCCAAAACATGCCAGAATTGAGCATCTGGACCCCCCAGGACCTTCACCAGGGTCCTTAGTAGCTCTCAAACACCTGAAAATCAAATTTTGGGCTCCAAATGATGGGTTTTCAATTGTGCACGTCCAATGTACACGCCTAGCATGCACGCCCAGCGTGCACCATCAAGGATCTCTTAGAACAGGAACCCTAGAACAAGATCTCCACCTACAATCGACTCTCAGAGGCAAGACAACTGTTAGGCATCATCCCAGGCTCCCAAAAATGAATATTCAACGTTGAAATGATGCACTTCCATGACCTATACGCTGAGCATACATACTCTGCATGCCCAGCGTGCACACCCAAGGTGCACAACCAAAAGTGAGGCCGATTAGGCGATTCAGCCAACCTGCATGCTGACCTGCATGCCCAGCATGCAGCATAGTGTACACCAGTTGAAGCCTTCCAAAACCATGTCAGATCAAGTCCAAATGAGCTGAAAATCCACAGGCAACATTCTCATGACACCAGAGCCGAAATCCAAGGGCCAAGTTCAAGATTTTCTATTGTAATAGTAGTGTTCATTTGTAAAGTTCAATTCTTCTGTGTTGGTCAAGTCTATACGCTGGGTTCACACGTCTAACGTGTACAAGTTGGTATGTAGCACGTTGTACAGTTGTAACATTCTTTGCACTTGGGCAACACAGCCACATGTCATCCGACCTGAAATTTTCTCACCCACGGCCACTCATACCCTTCCAGATCCAAATCTAACACCCAAGATCTCATAAAAATCCCAATTTTTCACTAGATCGGGGGTCACAATTTTTTACACATAGACAAAAAAGAAAATAGAAACCTGGGACATTGAGAAAATCTGGACACTAATCCTATACGCTAGACTTCTACCCTGCATGCTGACCATATAGCCTTCACGCTATGCCTACAATCCAAACTAGCATACCATCATCCCTCTGCATCCACCAGGGCTTTTCATCCACCTTGTGTTAGATCCACAACTACGTTCATACCGGTGCACTATAATCTCCATTTTGCAATAAAGTTGCTTCATTTCTGGTCAAGATTTGTTACAGTTTTCATTCATTCTTGTTTACATTTTTGCTTATATTCTTGCACGTTTATGCTCTGGTTTACATTTATTACGTTGTTTACAAATAACCCAGCGTATTGCATATTGGCATACGTTTGGGAAAATCCTTGTCTGATCCGCGTGTGGACCACCCAAGGTACTCTACCTTCGTCAGTTCCAGTTCATCCTCAAGCAAAGGTAGGGTCTTTTGTGCCCATTTGTAGATCTCTCGATGTCTGTTCCATTCCAACCTCACACTGATGATCTTATATAGTACAGAAAATGGTGCTAGAAGGAGGGCCTCTCGTTGCTTAAATCTACTCTAATCCACCATAGATCTCTTCAGATCCGCTAGTCCATCTCATAGATCTTCTCTTTGTGATTCACGATCTATAGTTGGCTTCCTCAGATTTACACTTTGTTAGCATAGATATGATTTTAAACCTTTCAAGTCTACACCCTGTTCAACCGAATCTGCTGCAATCTTAGCGTGTATACGTTGCCAAGCCCATCTGCACGCTATCCACTCTAGCTGTACTCTACCTATTCATCCTGTATGCTGATTGTTAAAGCCTGTACACTGGGGATTCAGTCCATACGCTGTGGACCCAGTCTGCACACTACGACATGCTGCCAGACTTAGGTATATGCTGTGCATCCAATCTGCATGCTGCCAGACTTAGGTATACGTTGTGCATCCAGTCTGCACACTACCAGACTTAGGTATACGTTGTGCATCTAGCTTGCACACTGAGGGTGTATGCTGTGTAGACAAGCTTGCACGCTGAAGGTGTATGCTGTGTAGATAAGCCTGCACGCTGAGGGTGTATGCTGTGTAGACAAGCCTATACACTGAAGGTGTATGCTGTGTAGACAAGCCTGCACGCTGAGGGTGTACACTGTGTAGACAAGCTTGCACACTAAGGGTGTACGCTAACAAGTATACCCATTTCATACTTGGCCAAATTTTCACTTGTACACGCTGACATTGTCTCCCATCTACCTCGTTACACTTAGGACCTTTTCATCATGAATACTACTAATACCAATGTTTCAACCAAGCCCACTTCAGATATCATTGGCCCCACGGCAATGCCGATACCCATCATGCAACCCATAGGAGCCCACAGTGAGGTCAACCCCCAGGGGGGACCTTGTCAATCTCTTAGACTACAAGGGAAGAATCCATCATTTAATGTCATAACACAAGAACAATATAATTTTATATGTGTAAAGATCCAAGCTGGTTTGGCAGTAGATTAAACTGAACTAGAGGCTAAGAAACAGTATGAACTGATTCATAAGGGAGGACATGAGTTCATCCCCTCCCCATATGACATCATCCCTCTTCCAGAGCACTACTTTGAGCTCATCTCACAGCTCCTCCTAGTAAGGAGTCAGTCTCTGGACCAGTCCATAGTAAATCCTCAATTAGAAGAGGAGGATGACTTTGCAGCTCAGTTCGAACATGAGGATTCGTACCATACTCTCAGTCCACATACTTATGCAAACCTATTATTTCACCCTTTCACAGGGGAGACTATGTCCCTCCATTCATTTAAAACCACTCAAGCACATGTGCCTCAACAGGAAGCATCCACTCTTATTCCCATTCTCCCTGTGACCGATACTCAATTCAATATACCCATCCCCACTATTCCTCCCGTCACCATGTTACCCCCTCTCTTAGAAGCACAACCCCAACAACACCCCCCTCAAACTCATGTAGGAGTGACCTTCCCACCCCAAGTGATTGGGATGCTGTTTGTGATAACTACTTCTACATCTGCTCACTATATACCATAAATTCAAACCCAAGGGACACCCTTCACCACTTCAACTCAACAAGTTTAGGGTGTTCCCTCACAAATCATGACTGGACAGTGGGCTGTGACTGGCATGCAACTACATCAACCCCCTCATTACAACATACCACCTCCTACAATTCCACCCATGAACATCCCTCAAGTACAACAGCAACAACAACAACAACCCTTTCCTTACAGTATGCCACCCTTAGTAGCACCTACCATGAATATTCCACAAGTGCAATCTCCAACCACTCAACTTTCTTCTTTCCTGCCCACCACACAACAATCTAACTTCCATACTACACAACATAACCAACCTTCCATTTCACCTAGTGTCCAGGACTAGGCCGAAGCTAAAAAGATGATGCAAGAACTCACTGATGAGGTAAGACGCCTCAAAACGGCCAACAATGAAGAGCTTAAAGTATTAGACTTCTACCAAGACGATCCTATTAGCTCTTCGGCACCGCCATTAACCCTGCCCAAAGGAGTTTCTTTGCCTCAACTAACCAAAAAACATGAGGAAGGAGACCCCAATGCCCATCTGGTCACATTTAGACTAGAATTTTTATTGCTTTAGGCATGGCCCCATGCAATCTTACATGTTTTCGCCATGTCCCTCACTGCCAGAGCATTAGACTGGTACCGAGCCTTGTCTCGTAACTCCGTATCCTCTTTGGAGGATCTCTTACATCAGTTCGTTACCAGGTTTAAATACAACCTAAAACCTGAAGCATCCTTGGATAGTCTGATACAGGTCAAACAAGCACCGCTTGAACCTATACAAAAATTTATTCAGAGATGGAGCATTGCGCTAAATGAACTTCATGAACCAATCCCCGAAACATACTTACTCACCATCCTAAAGGAAGCTGTAAATGATTTTGTGAAATCTAAACTGTACTATTTAAATGCGTGCACTCTAAGCCAAGCTTTCGTGCAAATAAAGAACATAGAAGAGGTGGCCCAAAATAGCCATGACCCTACTTACTTAGCCTTTAAAAATCAACACACTAAAAGGGACAAAGAAAACGCTAAGGCAACAGTAGAAGCAGTAGTAGAAAATCAACAAACAAGTACGAGACAAGAAGGTAAACCACCTACTGTCCCTACTAGCTATACTAGACCTGCTCCCGCTACTACACCCGGACCATCCACATCACAAAATGCTACATCGGGTCATGCGAGAAACTTTGAGAGGAGAGACCCCTCTCAATACACACCATTGCCCATGAAACCTTCACAATTATTTGACCAACTCTTGAAGGCTGGGCTAATGAAACATAAACAATTGTCCCCCATGCAAATTCAAAGACATGATCGATTCTATGAATTGGTTGAGAACCCAAGCTTGGCAACACCGGATGAGCCCCTAGTTTCAAGAGGCTTTAGACTAGACCGATTTTGTGAGTACCACCAACGTAATGGACATGGCACTAACTATTGTTTCACCTTGAAACAAGATATTCAAAGAATGATTGATGGAGGTGAGATCACTTTTGATGAGGCCAACCTGGTCAAACCACAAAACCAGTCCATGGGCATATATAAAGATCCCCTAAACACTAAAGAAGTGCCATACACAATTAACACCATCTACGTAGATAATAACTATGAAACACCAAAGAACCCCTTTGTAGTTCATGTTCCCTCTACTGCACTGACATCGCCTCAACCTTCATATCTCCCATATGATCCTCCTACCCCGCAAAAACCATTGGTCATCCGAGTACCTCCCATAGTGGCAACAACACACGTATCACCCCAAACCAAACCATTTGTTGTTCATGTGCCCTCTACTGATACAACCACTAGTATGACACCATCAAACTGACCCACTCCCTTCATGGTCTGGGTGCCACTAGCAGTTGCTATGACAGAGGTATCAACTACAAATTGCCCAACCCCGTTTGTGGTCAAGGTGCCTAGGCAGTCTGATGTCCAAGCTCATACACCTTAGACACAACCCCATCCCATCCCATTCGTCATTCGAGTCCTGAAACAACCCCATATTCCAACCCAAAATGTTCCCACACAACCCACACGAGAATGCCTGGTAGATAAGCTCACCAGGGAATGTTTGGAGAAGGAATGTCAACGCCTTGCACTGGGGCCCCCAAAACCAACTCCATTAAGCGCAATACCTATGGCTCCTTCTAACAATGAGCCAAGCATGAGTTATAAAGAGGAAAAATCAAGAATACAACACATTTCAAACCCAACAATCATGAAAAATAACATGAAAGTTACCCCACGTGAGATACAACTGTTAGGTCCAATGGATCAAGTGGCTTTGGACAAGAATATACCCAATGGTAAAGATTTAGCTAACACCCTAACACAGGTTATGCAAGCCCTTAAACAAAAGAATACATCATTAAGCTTGTACAACCTCATATTGGCTTTGCGAGTTCATTGCAAAGTCTTAGTACAAATGTTAACATCGATCTCAGTTAGCGAAAACCTACCTGCAAATGAACCTTCTATACACACGATAATGTCTACATGACAAGGATCCAAACCTAAATCATTAGGATTTCACCTCGAAAACATTAAGATCAATGAGAAAATTAGAGATGTCACCCACGAACCCATGTTTATAACCATACGAGTTAATCAGTTCAAAATACATCGAGTACATGTAGATGACGGAGCAGCTAGAAACGTAGTGCCTTATCCTGTCATTGAACAGTTAGGGCTTACAAAATTAATTAAACCGACATCTAAAACATGCCTGAAATCATTTAATGGGTCACGAGTAGTGGTTAAAGGTACATTAACCTTGGATTTCATAGCAGGGAATCGATTCCCCACATCCACAGACTTTAGAGTTATTGATGAGATGCCCAGTTTTAACCTAATTCTAGGATGACCCTGGTTAGCCCAGCTAAAAGTGGTGTCTTCCCCCATTCATCAAAAGATTCACTTACCCTATGAAGGGGGTGAAATCATTATCCATGGGGATACTACTACATCCACCATCACATCTCACACGGAAGCAAATCAAGGCTCTGAAGTTAAATTTGAGGAGCCTGAACAAGAGGACACCCCACATGAGCATAAACTTGACAAAATTTCTGAAAAACCCATACCAAAGGAAACAAATGAAACCCAAAGTGATGACCAACACATAAATCATGGTCCCTCAAAAACCAAGGAAACACCACCTAACCCAGAAACATCTGAGGATACTGACTCAGAGCTTACTCCGCCAGATGTCTCCTAGTCAGAGCTACCATTCAATGTAATTAGCAAAGGAGATGTCGAGTATTGGATCATACCCATTAAACCCACTCCTAACATAAAAATGAGAAAATCAAAAAGTTATTAAACAATTAACAAACTATGACAGTCCGCAAAGACGTTAAACTATGATTTTCCGAAATGACGCTAAACTACACATGTCTGGAATGACATTAAACTATCGCATGTCCGCAATGACATAAAACTAGCCATGGTCAGAAATGGCTGGTTTACATCAAAACCCATCTTATTAGTTGATATCCCTTTGGTTTATTGGTAGCCCAAAATGACCTTAAACTAGAACAATCACGTCGCAGTCCATCATGACTTTAAATTGACACACACGTACGTATGGCTCGAAATGGCCTTAAACTAGAGCAAGTTTACTTTCGTTTGTCTCAAAAGTTTAAATTCCCAGTTTACATTCTAAGATTACATCTTTGCAGTACAAGTTAGGCTTTCCTTTATGTTTACTATGGCACAGTTATCGTTTAGGTTACATTTGCACTTTATTTCATGTTTACACTTAAACAAAAAATAAGCAAAAAAAATTTCACTCCATGTCCCTACATTATTTCTTTTCAACATTCAGAAACAACAAAAAAAAAAAAAAACAAAACTAGAATATGAAAACAACAAAAAATATATAAATATGTAAATAGATGATTACAAGAGTTAACCAAGTTTACGCATCTGTTCATACATAACCCAAAACAAAAAATTCTGTTTACGACCCACAGAAACATAACTAATGACAATGCCAAATTTAAAAACTAAACATCAGGATCAGGAGGGGCTTTCCCCTCAAAATCCCCCACATCATGAGTTTCCCCTCCACTGGAGCCACCTTCGTGGCCACTGTCACTGCCATGACTTTGTAGAAAAGTAAAAGAAAATAATTAACCAAAAAACAAAAAAGGGGGATAACATTTTTTTGCTAAAAATGAATAAAAAGTTACAAGTTTAAACGACTTACCGAAGAGGATCCTCTTAGACCAAACTCCAGCTGACGAAGGATTTCTTCTTTAGGGACACTTGCCTAGTCGGTTCCATCAAGGCCTAGATCAATGTTGGCTAAGGCCTTCCATTTGTCCACAATAGACCAAGTAGAATGTTTAAGAGGAAACTTGCCTACAGAAATCTCCCCAGAAGCTATGGTGATTACTCTCTTGGGAGATTCCATCTCTACCACAGTGTGCCTAGCAAAGGCATCAAATGAAGATTGTAAGCCTAAACCATCTACAAACATCTCCAATTGACGCTTTTCTATGGATATATCCTTTAATGATTTTTTATAATGGTACTTATGATTCTTTTCATCTTGGCCCCATTTCCGCACCTTAGAAGTGAAAGCTTTCCAATCTTGACACTTGAGATTCAGAAAATCAATTTGTGCCTTTTGCTCCACTAGCTCCCGAGTCATAGTTACTTGGCAGTTCAATAGACTCCAATATCTGGTATAAGTAACCTCGGAGGTTTTCCAAGGATGATCACCTATCAACCTTGCAAAGGAAAACTCATAGCATGACTTAAAGTCATCTCGTTCTACTGATAGTTTGGCAATCTCTTTTTTCCCTACCTGAATTCGCAACCATAGCTTTTCGATGGAACGCCTACAGGTCCAAAGAGACTTGGCATTTTGCATGACACATTCTACCACCTCATCATAGATCTATCTTGGCACTTGCTCAATTTCTGATGGTAGTGCAGGTAGACTATCAATACAAGTGGCCTCGGATGGATCCCACCTTAGTTTAGCACCTATCAATATAAGGAGAATATACATTAGACATTGGATAGTAGAAATAGATGCGAAAACAGAAAAACTCAAAACGATTAAAGCATGTGTACCTATTTCAGGATGAGTTTGTTGGATGCGATCAACTACCTCATTCATGATACCAAGGACAAAATCCATTTTACTTGGCATTTCGATCCAAGTAAAGGATTCATTTGTAGGAGATGGACCAACTTTGGTGGTTGTTTCCATTGGAGTCTTCATCGTAGGTATTTCCGAATGAACATTAGGAGTCGTCCTGGTTTCGACATCTGCGCCTTTGGCGGAAAAAACATAAAATTAAAACTCTAAATAATGGAAATGAAACAATTAAAAACTCAAATAAACATAATAAGGAGAACATACCAAAATCCATTTCTTCTTCTGGATTCGGAGGATTACCAAAGTTTAACCTTCCTGCGAAGAAATCATCAAACATCTCATTAGCTTCATCTTGATCACTAGCGCCATCTTTTTCCATGGTGACTTCCACTCCTTCTTTCATTTCTTTCCTTAGAGGGATGGGGATTTCCATCTTGTCATTACCCACTTCATCCTCCTCACCTTGGTTGGTAGGGACCTCTTCCTCCTCTATGATCGGTGCTAACCCCTCTCTTCCTACTTTAGGAGTTGGCTTTGATGACATTCATAAGTTCAAAATCAATTTGGCATAAATGCCCAAATAATAATAATAATAATAATAATAATAAAACAAGGATAAATGAATGAATCAGGCTTACTTACCATGTGCAAATACTTTAAACCATATGTGTTTCACCTTTGGTTCATCTACAGTTGGAGCAACCTCTCTAGAGTGCTTAGGTCTTTGGACTTTAGATTTTGCCTTCCCGATTTTCTCCTTGATTACTCGATCAACTCTCCTAGCAGTATAAGGCACACCACCTGGCTCCAACCCTACACTGTCACACGTGTGAATTGAATGACTAGATGATCCCCCCATTGTAATAGAGACCGATTCATCAATCCCTTCGGGAGCATCTTAAGATTTAGTCACCTCAAATAAGTGGCGAATCCATGGGCAAGATAGTTGGCCACGATCCCTTAACATGTACTCATTACCCACGCGAACTACTAGAAATTCAGCTAGTCGATGCAGGTAACCGGCGAAGAATGCAAAGGTAAAATGGGACTGCGCCTCAACGTTCAAACGCAATCTTACTATCTCTCCACGGAAACTTGAAAGTAAAAACTGAGCTCAATTATAACGCACCCTAGTCTCTAGAATCGTGCGCATGATACGCACAGATTCTACCCCAAAAGTCTTCACTTGGGATAGGGATTTAGGAAACACTCGTGTTCTGAACAGTGGATACAACTCATTTACTTCAGTTACTTTTGATCTTTCCTGCATATGGAATCCCTTAGCATCCTTAAGTATACCCAGCCAGTCCTCCAGCTCACGAACAACATGGACCTCTTTTTGTGCTCTATCCAAAGTCACTCCAGCCCCATCTGCTGGTACACCAAAGAGATCTGAAAAGAACTCCACTGATAGATGGAAAGCCACTCTAACTCCCTTGACACGAGTGCTATAGAAGTAACAGCTTCATTGAAAGAATCAACGATCGCAATCATCTCGGTCATGGAGACGTTAGGACTTAGAGTAGTAAACAACTCCATGAGGCCTGCATCACTCAAGCAACTGATAATATGCAGTGATGCCTTGTCATGCAACCATCATTATGCACCATCGATCTCCCTGAATTTCATTGCCAAAGTGCCCTCAGTTTGGCCAGTTTCTATGGTGACTCCACCAGGGGTGATATCCACTGTATGCACAGGGTAAAACCATGGAATCAATACAACCAATGAGGTAGCAAAACAAACAAACGTGAGGCGTTAAAAACACTATTACTTACTATTAGACAATGGATTAAGACCATTAGAAGTCAAATTGGCATCGCACAAGAAAACTGGCCCATTACGGGACCAATCCCCATGTAGCCACCCCCGAGCCTCACATTGTGCAAAAGCCTTGGAGTATCGTTTGTGAAAATGGACAATTTCATCCTTGGTCTGGGTTAACACAGCACCATGGAGAGTAGGACCTACCATGAAAGCCTCTAAGGCAGTATGAGCCAATGCAAGTCCATCATCACCTATGCATACTCCTTCCTTATCAAATCGAGGCCTACAAAGAAACGACGGTCAAAATATGAACAACCACTAAGCATCAAAGCAGAAACGATAAATTAAACAAACTTACCTTTCTACCCTGTACACCATTCCAGGAAGATTCTGGAATAAGGTGTGCACACGAAAGGCTAGGAATAAGGTGCTATTGACCTTGTGAGGGCTACCTGATAATAGGTCCCATACACTTGTCAATGGACGGCTGGATCTGAGCCCTCTAGAGGGACCATCCCTAACCGTAAATAATCCCTCATCGACATCGATCATGAAGGCCACTATGCCATTCAAGGATCCCAGTAATATAGTCTCAAGGACACTCCATGCTAGTTTTTTGCTTAGGTGAGACCATATTACCACACCGAGTCTTTGCAAGATGAAGGCAAGGAACTTGCTGGCACTCGTTCTGAACCATACCCCACCTCGATCGATAGTCATATCAGGTACTGGTTCATCAGAATTAATAGGCCCGAACCACGCCAGAACTCCAACAAGTTCCACCACTAGGAGGAAAGGTTTATGACATCTGCACGCATTCAAGAACTAGGGTAAATAAGCTACACAAAAAAATATAAGTTTTACACTGGGGCCAGCACTTGAAAATATTTTTTGGTTTACGCTCAGCTTACAGACCCTGCACGCTGGCAACGTGGGCATGCAGACCCTGCATGCTAGGAACGTGGGTGTGCAGACTTTGCACACTAAGAATTTTAGCTCCCCTCCTACACGCTGAGCATGTAACTAGATTTCTAGACATAAAACTGACCGTACTCCAAGAAAAAGAGACGAAGGTTGATGCTGGCCTGCATGCTAATATCTATGTCGAAGAAATAGGCTAGGCCTCCCACAAATTCTGTGCCGAAATTTGAAAAACCAAACAAAATCAATGAAAATAGCAAACAAAAACACAAATTTAGACAGAGGACCAGGGTCTACCGGTGCATTGATCCAGACCATGAGGTGATCATGGGCTTGGGCAGGCACCGGAGCATCGCCTCACTCTCATTGGCAAAGGTCAAGCTAGGCTCCTTCCTTCCTTGGTCTCTCACTTGCTTTCCCTTGCCCATCCCATTGCGCTACGTTCATGCTAGAGCAAGGGTGTTCACGCTAGGGTTTCCAGAGCGTTCATGCTGGGGTTTCTAGGGCGTTCACGCTGGGGTTTCTAGGGTGTGCTTGCTGGGGTTTCCAGGGCATGCATGCTGAATGCTCTCGCTTGACATGTCATACTACGATCTTTGCCCCCTTTGCCACCTCCTTCATACTAGATCTTCGCCTTTCCCTACCCCTGCCACCAGATCTTTGCCTCCTCATCGTGCTAAATCTCTGTTTAGGTTCACGCTGAGCCTAGGTTCATGATGAGAGGTTCACACTTCGCAGAGGTTCACGATGAGAGGTTGATGCTTTGCTTAGGTTCACGCTGAGAGGTTCATGCTTCGCTTAGGCTCATGCTGGGAGGTTCACGCTATTCTCTTTATTTTTGGATCAACTTTGGGTTTACGCCTGCTACGGTGAGTTTTTAAGTTAGTCTTATAAATCTCCACATTGCTCACATCGACTCACCCTTTAGGAAATCAACATTTTGGGTATTTTACTCCAGATAAAATAGAAATAAACACAATGATTAATTAAACAAAAATAAATATAAACAAACCAAGAGTAGAGAAAAGAGTATGTAGATATGCACTAGGCTAAACATTACCCACGTAAGACCTTGCCTAAAGTAAACACCTTGGTACATGCTCTTCGTCTTGTAGGTTCACACTTAATAAGGATTACAAATCGTACAATCAACTAGAAATCATAAACAAATAGGTACAGCCCGGTAAGGCCCTAAACTACCGCGATTGGCTTGGTAAGACCCTAAACTGCCACCATTCGCCGGGTATGACCTTAAACTACCATGTGGCCAAGTGAGACAATAAACCAACTTTAGCATACTTCGAGCATATTTAAATATTTGAATTGGTGTCATAAAACAATAAGAAAGCCCCCGTCTTTGTTAACGTTGCTCCCTGTGGCTTGGTAGGAGCAAGCATGGATAGCAAGCAATTTTTCATACCACTGTTCATCAATGGACCATACAGATCCATCCAACGTGAGGTGATTAGAAAGTCCATTGAATTAGGCACACCAACTTATAAAAACTCCGTGGCATCAATAGAGGAAACGATAGAGCGCTTTTAGAGCATGAAAAAATCGTTGGATATTGAAGTCGATAACATCACCGAGAATCCATTAATTGAAACCCCCATCACTATGCCAAGTGGTGAAGTTAGGATACTAAAACTAAGCACTTTACTAGACCCGCAACTTTCCGATGACATAGGACAAGTGCTAAAAAGCAAAATCAAGGCATTTGCTTAGTCTTACACTGACATGCCTGGGCTAGACCCTCGAATAGTCCAACACAACATCATACTCGACTCAAAGTTAAGACCAGTGAAACAACAAGAATGTAAGGTTAAGCCTAAGGTAGCGTTGGCGGTTCACAATGAGATCACCAAAGTTTATCAAGTTGGTTTCATTCGGGCCGTTGACTACGCTGACTGGGTATCCAACATGGTCATTGTCCCAAAGAAGAACGGAAGCATTCGCCTATGCATTGACTTTCAGGACCTCAACTTAGCGACCATAAAATATGACTTTCTTCTACCTAGTATTGATCAACTGGTCGACTCAACCAATGGGCATGCATTGTTATCTTTTATGGACAGCTTCTCAGGATATAATCAGATCCGGATTAATCTTGAACATCAACTCAGGACAACCTTCATGACACCATGGGGGACATTTTGTTATACGATGATGCCCTTCAGTTTAAAGAATGCTGGTGCTACATATCAACAAGCGATGACCTTCATATTTAGTGATTACCTCCTTCACTCACTCAACGATTACGTAGATGATATAGCGGTTAAATCGAAGACACAAGAGCAGCACATACATGACCTAGACTTGGTACTTAAGAGTTGTTTAAAATATAAGCTTAGAATGAACCTAAAAAAGTGTGTCTTTGGGGTCAAATCAGGCCAAATGCTAGGATTCATAGTTTTAGAAGTAGGGATTCAAGTAGACCCCAATAAGGTGAAGGCTATCAAAAACTTGCAACCGCCAAGCAACCTTATCGAACTTTGAGGCCTACAAGGTAGATTACAGTTCATTAGGTGCTTTATAGAAAAACTGACCAATAAGTTGAAACCCATGAACCATTTTCTACGCAAGAGTGTGCATTTTCAATGGACCCCACAATGCTAGGAAGCTTTTGAAAATATCAAAATGGCACTAACTCAATTACCGATAGTTTATCCGCCTCAGAATAATAAACCATTCTACATCTACCTTGCCACATCGGATTCATCAATCGCGTCTATGCTTTGCCAGAAACGAGATGATGGAACCGAAGTTCCTATTTACTACTTAAGCCACGCATTAGTAGCCTATGAAAAGAAATACAACGAGGTGGATAGGTCATGTTTAGCACTTATTATTTCTCTAAAGAAATGGTGACATTATCTCTTTCGAAACCAAGTAAACATAATCTGCAAAAATAATGTACTCAGAGCAATCACAAACAACATGTTTAAATCAAGCAAGATAGCTCGATGAAAGGCAATGATTGTTGAGTTTGACCTACATCATATAGTTCAATCATCCATCAAAGGCCAAGCTATAGTCAATCAGATGACCGCATTACCAATGCAGGATCAAGCAACGATTAATCCAGAGTTTCCAGATGAAAACGTAAGCACAATAGACATAGTGCCTAATGACTATGATGTAATCCTGAACTTCGATGGAGCATCCACCTCTCGAGGAGGAAGTGCTGCAGTGGTTATCACATATCCCTCCAGGGAGATATGACCCTTTTCCTATCTTCTAAACTTTCCTAGTACTAACAATGTGGCAGAGTACGAAGGTCTCCTTAGAGATCTCATCGTAGCATTGGCTTCGGGAATCACATGGCTCATAGTTCAAGGCGATTGACAATTGGTCATTAATCAGGTCACAGAAGTATATGCATGTAAAGCTCTACACTTACATCCATACTACGAATTGACAAAACACCTATTAAAATAATTTACAAACAAAGATGTGCAACATGTTTCTCGAAACGATAATACCATCGCAGATGCACTAGCCATGTTAGCTCTAAATATCTCACCGAACATGTTTCATGCATTGCCTAGTTCCATCACGAGTTGTGACAAGCCCATAACTGATGCTCCCGATGAACTTCTCATAGCATCCATTAGCACGACACATGCCATAGAATGATACGATGACATAAAAGAGTACCTTATACATGGCGAACCACCTCAATATCTAATGAATGCTCAGAAGGACGCATTACGAAAATGCTCTAGAGAATATACACTAGTAGGAGATACACTATGTCATAGATCCTACGAAGGCATCTTGTTAACGTGCGTTAGTAGTACCGATGGCCAAACCATCATGGAACAAGTTCATGAAGGACTATGCAGAGGGCACATAGCGCCTAAAGAAATGGCAACAAAAATTAGATGTTTAGGCTATTATTGGCTACATATGGAGTACGATTGCTTCTCTAAGGTCAAGATGTGCAATATGTGTCAAAAGCACAGTAAGCTTATACATGTTCCTCCTAATGAATTACATATGACTCAAATCACATGGCCTTTCCAGAAATGGAGATTAGACATTATAGGACCAATAACTCCCCCATCTTCAGTAGGGCATAGCTTCATCATAACTGTGACTGAATACTTCACGAAATGGGTAGAAGCTATTCCTCTTAGGAAGACCACATCAAAACAAGTATGCAACTTTACCCTTGAAAACATTGTGACCCATTTTGGCATCCCAATGACCATCATTACTAAGAACAGACCACAATTTAGTAGTGTTGAAACAAAAACCTTTTGTGACAGCCTAGGCATTAAACATTTGTTCTCATCTCCATATTATCCTCAAAGCAACGGACAAGCATAAGCCTCAAATAAAACTGTCATTATGGTGCTCAAGAAAATGCTTCATCAGAGAAAACGAAGATGGCACGAGCAGCTAGTTTATGCGCTATGGGAAAATATAATAATGCATAGGACATCCACAGGTAAAACACCATATAGTCTTGTTTATGGTTCAAAAGTTGTTTTACCTCTGGAGTTTCAGTTACCATCCTTGAGGATCACACTATCTGGACTCCTCGATGAAGGTCAAAATAATGAATTGCGCACTGTTGACCTCGACTTGATGGAAGAATAATGCACATGAACACTTGATCAAATCGAGTGGTAGCAGAAGCAACAACGACGGCGCCATCAGCATGACATTCATAAGCACCCGATCAAAGAAGGAGACCTTGTACTTAAGGCGGTTTGTGAACACGTGGACAAGTTCTCAGCCAACTAGGAGGGGCCTTACTTGGTCACCAAAGCGTATGGTAATGGAGCATTCAAACTAGCAGACATGGACGAAAATGAGCTTGCACATCCAATGAATCATTTGTACCTCAAACCATTCTATGTTTGAAATCACTCAGGTACGCCATCGTCCTGGAATCATGACGGTAAACTAATACCATAGAACGTCCTGGCGTCATGACGGTAAACCGACACCATAGAGCTCTGTCCGACATGACACTAAACTGTCATTCTCATTCACCAGATTCAGCTAAGACTATAAACTAGCTCGCCTCTCTATAGTCCACCATGACTGTAAACTAGCATTGAACCATCCGCTATGATGTTAAACTGGCAACGTCCAACGGGTTATGACATAAAACTAACCTACGACAGTCTGCTAAGACTATAAGCTAGCAAGATCATCTCTGACACATTCATCCACTACTGTAATTCATGACATTTCTTCATCAACACCTGCCACATTACTCATCACATCGGCTCTAACAACACTATTGCTACTCATTTTGTTTGCCTTAAGTTTCGCATGGTGCCTCTATTTTCATCGGTCACATTTATGTCTAAAGTGTTCGCCAACTCATTCACTTGTGATTTTCTTGTCTTCTTGGAGTTGTGTTTGCAGGATGACACCCGGTGGTGCTCGTACACAGATAAATTTCATCACATCAACAAGGTGCCACATTGTTTATGACACACACAACCAGGTTAATCAATTTGTTCAAAAGTATATTCCTAGTTCCCAATACATTCTCCATTTCCCTAACACTCTCGTTCCCTTTCCTACCCAGTTACAGCTCCCAGATACACCCAATACACCCAAAAACTTTGAGCATACTGTTGCACATTGCAACACTCTCAAGCAGTTGCAACACACAACACGACATGTGAACACGAGTGCAAGATTGAAAGAAAGCTTTGTCCAAACACATAAAAAAACAAAAGACAAAAGAAAAGATTAAAGAGCAAAGAGAAAAATAAACCACAAGACCCTTGGCACTTCCCATACAAGCCTCAAGCGGGAAGGCAGTTGTCTTGGAAAGAAATACTCGTGTCTCAAACCATCATGTTCTACCTTATTGTGTGGCTTTGGTTGTGACAAAAAGTTCTCTTAAACTTGATACAAGAGTCTTGTTCCTCCAAAGGATGCACACCTCATGCCATGGTTCCAAGTTTGCCGAATACTGGCCATCGATGAGGATCAACATGGATCTTTAGCATAGATGAACACTCCTCTCCTACACCTACACAATCCCTTAATTAATTCCCAATCCCATAGTTGCAAACATCTTCTCTAGATATCATCTCAAAACTTCATTTCCTAATCCCAAGTACTTCTGAACATAGTGCAAGGACATCTGGTCAAGTGTCGAAGGACAATGCTACTAAGTTGCTTGTGGTGTTTTGTACTTCTTTTTTGATGCTTCTCGGGTTGATTCCTCTAAGCGTCAACAAAGAGGGGCCAATGAAACACCACAAAAATTTGGACCAAACACTTTCAAACAAGAATTGAGCTAAGTCATGGTGCTTCCTAGCATGACCGAAACCAGCGAGCTTCACAAACGACACCAAACAGAGTCGAATCAAGCAAGTAAAAGTTCCTCAAGATCCATTGGAGACTACATCAACATCTGGCAACAAGAACTGCAAGTTTCAAACTCAAAACACTTAGTTAGTATACTTCTTGCACACAAGCCTGCATGGCCAGCGTGCAGCTCAAGGTGCAGCAACTTTTGGGCCTAGAAAATGAGCCAAAACATGCTATAATTGAGCACCTAGACCCCCCAGGACCTTCACTAGGGTCCCCAGTAGCTCTCAGGCACCTGAAAATCAAATTTTGGGCTCCAAATTATGGGTTTTCATTCGTGCATGCCCAACGTGCATGCCTAGCGTGCACCATCAAGGATCTCTCAGAACAGGCACCCTAGAACAAGATCTCCACCTATAATTGACTCTTAGAGGCAAGAAAACTATCAGGCATCATCCTAGGCTCCTAAAAATGAAGATTCAACCTTGAAATGATGCACTTCCATGACCTATACGCTGAGCATACATACTCTGCACGCCTAGCGTGCACACCCAGCATGCACAACCAAAAGTGAGGTCGATCAAGCGATTCAGCCAACCTGCACGGTGACTTGCACACCCAGCATGCAGCACAGTGTACATTAGTTGAAGCCTTCCAAAACCATGTTAGATCAAGTCCAAATGAGTTGAAAATCCACAAGTAGCATTCTCATGACACCAGAGCCCAAATCCAAGTGCCAAGTTCAAGATTTTCTATTGTAACAATAGTGTTCATTTGTAAAGTTCAATTCTTTTATGTTGGTCAAGTCTGTACGCTGGGTTTACATGCCCAGCATGTACATGCTGGCATGTAGCATGCTATACAGTTGTAACATTCTTTGCACTCGGGCAACATAGCCACATGTGATCCGACTCGAAATTTTCTCACCCACGACCACTCATACCCTTCCATATCCGAATCTGATGCCCAAGATCTCATAAAAACCCCAATTTTTCACTAGATCGGGGGCTGCAATTTTTTACACAGATAAAAAAAAATGGAAACCTGGGACACTAAGAAAATCTAGACACTGATCCTGTACGCTGGACTTCTACACTACGCACTGACCATACAGCCTTCACACTATGCATGTAGTCCAAACCAGCATACCATCATCCCTCCGCATCCACCAGGGCTTTTCATCCGCCTTGTGTCAGATCCACAACTACGTTAAGATCGGTGCACTATAATCTCCATTTTGCAATAAATTTGCTTCATTTCAAGTCAAGATTTGTTATAGTTTTCATTCATTCTTGTTTACCTTTTTGCTTATATTCCTACACGTTTATGCTCTAGTTTACGTTTATTACGCTGTTTACAAATAACCCAACGTATTGCATATTGGCATACGTTTGGGGAAATCCTTATCTGATCCACGTGCAGACCACCCAAGGTACTCTACCTTCGTCAGTTCTAGTTTGCCCTCAAGTGAAGGTAGGGTCTTCTGTTCCTGTCTGTAGGTCTCTTGGTATCCGTTCCATTCCAGCCTTGCACCGACGATCTCAGACAATACACATAAGCCACTGGGTGTCTTCTTGTCGTGTGGCTGCTGCATACAGGCACTTTTGTATGTTAATGTCTTGTGCACACTAGTTGCATGCATACAATGCTAAACTTTGCACAACCCATGATATCTGCATGTAATTGCACCCTGTATCACTGTATGTGATGCATGGAACCTTCTTCTTCTCAATCTTTCCAAAAGTGTTCTTCTTGGATATTTCCACTGAAAGATCATGGATTCCTAGGCATGCATCTATAGTACTTAGCCATGCCCTTCTCATTACTATTAGGAAATCCCCTTTACCATTATTTACTTATATCACTAAGAAATAAGTTGGGTACGACCACCCACACACAGTGGTAATGATGTCCTCCACCAGTCCCAAGGGAATAGTGATGGACTGGTTAGCCAGCTCTAGTCGAATATTGCTCTTTCTTAATGGAGGTAGGTTCCAGGCTTTGTACATCTCTTGTAATATTAGGTTGACTTCAGAACCTGAGTCCATAAGAGCTTTACATGGTTCATTCCCAACAACTTGGAGATAGATTAGAGGGCTTCCAGGAATAGAGAATTTCCTGGGAAGGTGGCCCACCTTAATCTAGTAAGTAACGACATGTGTTAACATAATCGTATGCGTTGAGCTTGGTGTTTGGTTTGAAGGGAGCTCTAAAGCCTTATTTGATGGAGAGGTGTTCAAAGGTTCAACCGCTTGTGGTTGTGAGGGCTTGGTTGGATTGTTAATTCTAAAGAAAGGTCTTTTCTTCATAAGGTTGTCAAAACTAATAACAGGTTGAGTATTTACAGCCCTTGTGGAATTATGTTACTACAGTTGAGTAGGGAGTTCCCCCTACATTGCTGGAGCGGGTGGTAATGGAGCTATTGGTGTGAGAGTTGCAAATGGATTTGAAGGATGGTATGCTTGTGGGTTATCTCCCCTAGGAGAAGGAGTTCTATAATACTCCTGAGCTTGGTAGTGATGTTGTGTTGTAACATGACCAACAGAGTCATGTGGAGAGATTGGATGCTGCACATAATAGCCATATGGGTCCAGTTGCCGATAGGGGTATTTTTGCCTTGGTGGTGGCATCCCCCATGACTGTGGGTATTGCCACTATTAATGCTACTCAACGGGTTGTGGTGGAGTTCCACTTGGATAATATGTTGAAGGTTGGTGGGTGGAACTACCTTGGGTTACCTTGGGGATAAGGTAACTGTCGGGGTGCCTACTATTTATTAAATCATGGGTTGAGTGCATACACCCCAGACTCTTGTAAATGTGAGATTACTGGGTAACATCCCTTAGGATGGTCGTATCAGCATATCTCACATCCACTATCATTGTCCATGTTTGAATCCACAACAACCTTGGTGATGGCCATTTTTCCGTTACCCTTGTTACATGCATTGTCCACTTCTTTCTTTTTCTTTTTGTCACGGTCACTACCTCACTCTCTAGACTCCTCTACAATTTTAAGAACAATTTCGAACCTACTATCCAAGGAGTCCCACATTTGGTCTACCTTTGCCGATACTTCTATTTTTAACTTTTGGAGCCGCAAATTTTTCCTATTCACCATCTCTTCGAGTGGTAACTCTTCTTCCTCCTCATAGAATCTCACTCCTCTTTTTTGAAGGGAAGGATCTCGGTTATATTCTTCCATACTTTCTCTCTTTTGTAGCTCACCTTCTTCTTTGGCTACTTGATCTAGAAATCTATGAATTTGATGAGACCTAAGCTCTAATAATCTCCCTTGGGCATACATCCCAAGGGTTCTTCTTGTTTCATGCCTAAGTCCATCTACGAGATGGCATAGTTGATCTCGCTGCGAATAACCATGGCTAGGGAAATGATGTAATAGTGCGTAATAGCGGCCCATGGTAGCATCCAAGGGTTTATGATTTCCTTGCTTCCATCCTTGGATTTGCTTTCGCAGGTTAGACACTCGGGAGTACGTTTGGTACTTATCATTGAACAGTTGTAACATTTGACTCCACCTTCGAATGGATTCTGATTCTAAGGATTGGTACCATCTTTCAGCTTCTTTCACTAGTGTCCTTGGGAACAACTTCAGTTTTTTCCATTCGTTTTCTATGTTTTGCAAGGCACATGCATCATGGAATGCTTGTAAGTGATTTTGAGGATCAACGTTGTATCCTCCTTCAAATTTTGGAATGTTGTTCATGTATAACCTCTTGATCCTACTATCCTTTTGGTGCCTTGTGGGAACTCTTACGACCTTCGTTATATCTAGCATGCTTCTAGTTACGAGTAGGGGTTCTTCATGGTCATCTCGTTCATAGCGTCTATGGTTTCTACATGATTCCCTACTCTCCCTTCTTCTATGCCTTGATTCCTTAGAGTTCCCTTGTCCTTACTCTCGACTATCTCATCGATGTTTTTCACTTTGTTTCCCCTTATCGTCACAATTGGTTTCCTTATGGTTGCATCCAGACACTAAAGGAGAGGGTGAATGTGACGATGAAGGTGAAGAAGAAGGAGAACCATTGCCATGATGGTGTTTTCTACCTTCTCTTCGGTGATCTCAGCCTTGATCATGATCACGATCAGAACGTCCACCCTTATCATGTGTTTGTGTTTCTTCCTTGAACACTTTGTGTTCATGGGTATCAAAACTAGGGTTGTGAACCGTGGAGTGGAGGTTTTGATACACCACCTTCTAACCATCGTTAGGAGGAGGAACATCGTTTTGTGGGGAACCTGTTGAAGCAGGTTCATCACCCTCAATTTCGCTTAAGATGTACAGAGCATTGTAGGGCCATTTACCCTTCAAGGATGTGTGGTAACTCTCCTATCACAAGTCCCTTTGATGTTGTGCTTCTATGGGATGATAGTCCCTTGTGTCATGATCGCATGCAACGTATTCTGCATATAAGAACGACATGCCTATTCGTGTGAGAGCACGAAGGAGTATGTTGGGGATTGATTGGTCTAGGGGCAACACTATGTTACCCTCCAAGTCTCTCTAGCGTAGTTATTCATCTTTGTGGAAAATAAAGGTAAAATTGGGTACATACTCATTGTGATGAGTATATACCACTCAAAATTGTTGAGGAACTGGTGGATCTTGGTTACATGTATTATGCTACTAATTGTCTCTTGTGTTAGTCCTAGGCGGTGAAATGCTCTTATGCGAAGAAGAAGACATTTTGTGTTGTTCGGTGTGCAATTTACCATTGTCTTATCTTTTCTTGATTAATCTTAAGGGTTCGTTCTAGCGTTCCAACGATATGGATGATTTCCTATGTTCTACGTAGCACATAAACAACTAAGTCCCCAGCAAGCACCAATGATGAGTGGTGAGGTACCCCTACACTCAACCATACAAATATGAGCATTTCATGCATGATTTGATCGAACTCCAAGGACTAAGTGCTTACATGCCTTAATGGAATACTTAGGGATAATCAATCGTTATCCTCCCAAACTTACTTGTATTGTCACGGTTGTATGGTTAAGTAAGCTTGAGATATGTGATTTTTATAACTTTTATCTTTTTAATGTCTTATGCTAATAAAGGAAGGAAAAGAGAACTAAGTAACTAACTTACATTAACTATTCATTAACTAAGTTCTAATTTTTCCTAACACCAGTATCCGTTCCCACTTTCTGTACACATCCTGAACTAGTGCAACAGTACTGGGATTACCAAATGCTAGTCATTACTAGGTTACCAAGCGCTACACGCATGCTTGAAGCGGTCGTACTGAGTGTACTTAACTAAGAGTGTCAAGGGTTAAGAGAGAAATTAATTAACTAGGAAAGCGTTAAACATTCAATGAGAATTAATTACTAATTAACTTAATCCTTATGCTACAAGGTTTATCATAAAGTTCATCTTTATTGCCGTACACAAATGTGTGCTCAGGTACAATTTACTCAAATAAAGATCCGTTTACTTGATGACTCCTATTGCGGGCACACAAAAATTATTCTAACTTTGAAATGGTAAAACTACAAGAGTTTGGCTAATGGTCTAAGTCTAACTCACTTGAACAAGGGAAGCCACCTCTTATTTATAGAAGATGAGGTAGGATGTGAGATTGTGTACATGATATCATGGCTCATTATGCTGATGCCAGGGATTATCATCCCATCGAAGCACAACATTTGCAAGATCGACAGCTAGAGTAGCATTATGAATTTTTGAAGGGAAAAGAACTTAACGATTTTTCATTCCTGTTGTACCAAAAAGCTAGGGGGTAATCCTTCTTTGGGGGTTTTCCATTCAATGAAACTCCTCTCTTTGACTTCGGTGATGAAGGCAAAAACTAGAATATGCACTCCACAGTTCACAATCCTAATTCTGGTAATAAGGGATCCAATGTCAAAGAAGGATCCAGAGAGGCAAGTCAAGAGAGGATGTAGACAAGAAGCAAAATCGTGATCATGGTTGTGATGATTGAAGAGGTGATAGTAGGCACCGTGATGGTGCTAGTTCTCCTTCCTCTTATCCTTCAGCATCATCTTCTTCTTCTAGCTTCAACCATGACCACAAAGGGTGAGATTGTGATGGAGGTGATAGAAATGAACGAAACGATCAACGAGACCAAAATAACCAAAGGGACCATTGAGACAAACAAGATCAAGGGCATAGACATTCAAGAGAGGCACATCACCATGAATGAAGGGGTAGTAGAGGGCATCATAGGCACCATAATCAAGGCTTTTATGGGCTCCTATTTGCTATCTAAAGTACGCTTAACATCATAGAGGTAGTCAAAATTTCAACAAGGCATGTGAAGGATAGTTAGATCAAACAGTTACACATGAAAAATATCCCTCAATTTGAAGGAGGATATAACTCTAATCCACAGAATTATCTTCAAGATTTTCAAGATGCATGTGCCTTGCAGAACATAGAGAATGAGTGGAACAATTTGAAGTTGTTCCCCAGGACACTCATCAAGGAAGCAAAACACTAGTACTAGTCCTTAGAGCTGAAATCTAGTAGACGATGGAGTACCATGCTTCAGTTGTTCAATGATAAATATCAAACATACTCTAAAGTGTTCAATGTAAGGAAGCAAATCCAAGGATGGAAAAAAGGAACACACGAACCCTTGGATATTACCATTGGCTGATACTATGCCTTGATCCACAAATGTCCTGACCATGGTTATTCTCAATTAGTTTAGCTTTTCCACATTGTAAATGGGCTTCGTAATAAAACAAGGAAAACCCTTGGTGTATATTCCCAAGGGTGAATGTCACAACTAATTGCTCATTAGATACGAAGATTAATAGAGTAGGTTTCCAAAGAGAAGGGAAAACTAAGAAAATGAGAAAGTGTAGGAGAGTACAACCATGATCCTTCCATTCGCAAGAGGGTGGTTCAATTCTACGATAGTGAGGATGAGTCATATTTGATAAGGAGGTGCATAAGAAAGCCTTGCCACTCCAAAAATTTCAATCTAAACTCATAACCAAGGTTGATCAATTAATAGACTCAATGGATAACATATTTCAAGTTATTTTCAAAATTGCTAAAGAGTCCAAAGAACAAAGTAGTGAGCATGAGCATAGGAGGCACAAGGAAGTTGAACATGCATATCACAAAGGTAAGGGCAAGATTGCTACAATAGAAGAGGTTGCATATAGTGAATTAGATGATGATCATGGACGTGACGTTTGTTAGTACGAACATCCTAAGGGATGTTACCTTGTTGTGTCACATCTATAGGAGTCTGGGGTGTATTCCTTACATCCACAACTTACAAAAAGGTAAACATATAGCAGATTTCCTTATCCTCAAGCTAATCTCAAGTAGTTCCATCAGCAACAACCATATTATCCAAGTGAAGCTCCACTGCAATCATATGAATAGTATCAACAGTGGCAGCAACCACAGTTATGGGTGCTAGCACTGCCTATGCAACAATATCCTTACTAGCAGCCTGATCCATATGGTTACCATGTGCAGCAACCCATGTATCCATGTGACTCCTTCAGTCATGTCTCTAATTTTTAGCTTGACTACCATCCTTTGAATTATTATTGAGCTCATTTTCCACATGAGAGAAGGGATACCATCTCTTATCTTTATCCTCCTCCTGTCCTTGCACATACTCCTCCTTCAATTGCATAACTACCACCTGCTTCTCCTATGTAGGGTGAACTACTTGCTCAACCACAATAACATAACACTATGAGGGCTATTAATTTACAACATGATCATCAATCAGAAGGGTTGAATGCTTATCAAAGAAAAGAACTTTCTTTTGACCTTGCAGTCCACCTAAGCCTTCACATACACTCGCAATTGACAACCCTGCTCCTATCTCTTCCTCCATATCAAATTCCTTTGGGCTTCCTTCAAACCAAAATCTACCAAGGATCCATACCATAATGCTTACTCACACTATGTCTGATTGGATTCATGTAAGAAAACTTCCTAGGAAATTAGCCAATCCTAGAAGCCTTCTAATGTACTTGCAAATTATTGGGAATAGCCATGCAAGGCTCTTCTTGATTCAAGTTCTAGTGTTAATTTAATTTCTCATAAGATGTACACTGCTTGGAACCTACCTCCTCTTAAGAAGAGCAAGATAAGATTAAAACTAGCAAACTAGTCCATCACTATGCCATTGGAATTGGTAGAAGACATTGTGATCACTATTTGTGGGTGGTCTTATCTTACTGATTTCTTGGTAATCAAAGTGGAGAATTGCAAAGGAGATTTTCCAATCATCATGGGAAGGGAATGGCTAAGCACTATCAATGCAAGAATGGGCATAAGAGATCTTTCCTTGGAGATATCTAAAGAAAATTCATTTAGAAAGATTGAGAAGAAGATAGTTCCATGCATCACATACAATGATATCGAGTGTAATTGTGTGCAAAAACTTTGGGTTGTAAAGCAAGCATCTATGTCTACATGCAAACAGTGTGTGCTAGAAGCAAAAATTCAAAGGTGTCTATATGCAGCAACCACAAAACAGGAGGGCACCTAGTGCTTGACTACCGATTTTGAAAGTGGCACACCTTGCATGGAACCAACTGAGAGCCTGACATATGCATATGTCATAGGCATGGATGAACTAGAGCAAGTTCATCACCAACTCTCTAATGACACAAATGATGATACTCACTGGGAAGAGTTGGAAATTATTGACAAATTTAAACAAGAGCCCCTTGAGTTGAAAATGTTATTGGCTAGAATGAAATATGTATTTTTGAAAAATGGGAAGTTAGTTATAATCAATGCAAAGCTTGCTCCAGAACAAAAAATAATGCTGTTAAAAGTAGTTGAAAGATGATCAGCAGATTTTGTGTGGTCATATCCTAAACTCATAGGGATTGATCCTAGGATATGTTAGCATCACATCTACATTGACCTGGCCATGAAACCAAAATGACAACCATAGAGGTGGTTTAAGGAGAAAATCAAGAAACTCCTCAAGGTGGGATTCATCTATCCCATTGCATATAGCGAGTGGGTTAGCCCACTTGTGATTGTGTTAAAGGAAGGTGGCAAGTGGTAGGTTTGCATTGATTTTAGGCTATTGAATATGACAACATTTAAGGATCATTTTCCATTGTCATTTGTTAACCATGTGTTCAACACAATGTGCCGACCGAAATCGTCGGTGCGGGGCTGGAACGTTACGGGCACCGAAAGATCCACGGACAAGCATAGTTGACCTTGCCTCTGCTTGAGGGCGAGTTGGAGCAGACGAAGGCAGAGTGCCTTGAATGGTCCGCACGCGGATCAAACAAGGACTTCCCCGAGCGCCACCGAAGTGTTATATGCTGGGTTACGTGTACACGGAGCGTAAACGATGAAACAGGCGCAGAGCGTAAGCGTAGAGGGGCGTAAACACTGTCGGGCGTAAACAGCGTAAACAGAGATAGGCCTAGCGTAAGTGTATGCAGGCGTGAACAGCGTAAACAACATAGACAAGTGTGAAGGGCATAAACAAGCACAAACAGCGTAAACAGTGTGGGCGTACACGGACGCGGACGGAGCGTAAATGTAAGCAGGCGTGAACAAAGCGTGGGCCAAATTGACGTAAAACTGAAAAAGAACTTGCAACAAGCGTAAACAGTAGATTATAGAGTTAAAATGTTGTGCACTGGTCTAACGCAGCTGTGTAGGGACACAAGGCGGACGTAAAGCCCCGGTGGACGGAGAGATGCAGCCGGCTGACACGGTAGGCGGAGCGCGGATTGTGCTCGGCGTACAGGACTTCCGGCGTAAGCGTAAGCGTAAAGGGGTTTCTGCAGCGTAATTGCTCTGGGTCTGCTCTGGTAAATTTTTGCGGACCTTAAAAATGCGGAAGACTGGGCTATTTATAGGGGTAGGGTTATCGGGGAAATCGGACTGGGAGACACATGGTGTATAGATCGGGCGTTACAATTTAGAAACTTGGCATACGCTGGGCGTACACGCTACAACAGGCCAGCGTATACGCTGGGCGTAATACGCCGAGCGTGTATGCTGGGCGTACACGCTGGATGGATGCTGGGCGTAATACGCTGGTACGCTGATGGATGCTGGACATCGACTTGCTTCAATTCTTGCTCCTGTTGCACCTGCTAAGCGTATGTGAAGCGTATGCTGAGCGTCAGGCATATACGCTGGGCGTATACACTGGCGAGTGTTGGGCGTATACACCGGGCATAGATGTTGGCGTAGACGCTGGGCGTAAACGTTGGTGTAGATGCTGGGCGTAGATGCTAGCACAGCACTTAGTGAAAACCTTGTTTGATTCTCAAGATTGCCCTGTGTGGCTTCAAATGTAGCCGAAGTCGTGTGTAGGTCATGGGGACCTGCTTCTTGTCAGACAGATGTTAAACTCAAAGATTTTTGTGGTGTTTCATTGGCCCCTCTTTGTTGACGCTTGGAGGAATCAACCCGAGAAGCGTCGACAAAGAAACGCAAAACACCACAAGCAACTTGATAAAAGTTTTGTCCTTTGCCACTTGACTAGACATCATCGCACCGTGTTCAGTGGTGAATGGGATTGAAAGGGCAAGATTAGTAGCTGGTAGGAGAGAAGGGATTGTGGGGATTAGTGATTGTCCAAGGAATCATGCTGGGGAAATGGGATGCTCAGGTGTGCGGCATGCCGGTCCTCGTCGATAGCCATCTTTTGGCAGACTCGGGATTCAGGCATGTGATGTGCGTCCTTTGGCGGAACAGTGCTCTTGGTGATTTTTCAAGAGAACCGGTTGTCACAACTAAAGCCATGGGGTGATGTTTTGCACCCTTTGGAGGAACAGCTCCCTTCTTTGGGGAAACTGTTAGCGAAGAGCCAAAGCCATGCGATAGGATTTTCCTTAACTGCTTTTGACATGAGTACGTATTTTCGAGACCGATACCTTCCCGCCTGGGGCTTACATGGGAAGTGCCAAGGGTCCCGTGTTTTTTTTTTTTGCAACCTTTGTCCTTGTACTCGTGCACCAGTATTGTGTTTTGTGCTTTGCGACTGCTGTAACGTTTTGCAGTGTGCAATAGTTTGGTAAACAGGTAGTGGGTTTTCGGGGAATGGGGATGTGCGGGTTAACGATTTGATTTAGTCTTTCCAAGTGGACAAATGGACATTGCCCCATCTTGTTACCTATGATGAAACGCACCCTCGTACGAGAACTTCTGAGCGTCATCCTGCAAACACAACTCCGAAGAGTCAAGAAAACCATGAGTGAAGTAATGAGTTTAGATCTAAACAGCTGCAGGTGAACAAAAATATTGGGGCAATTCTGAGTATGGGATGTGAATGTCGACGATGCTAATGAGGGATGCAATGATTGTGGAATGAGGAGTCGAAGATGAACGCGCTAGTTTATAGTCTTAGTGGACTATCATGGGTTAGTTTTGTGTCGTAACCCGTTGGACATTGCCTGTTTAGCGTCGTGGCGGATGGTACATTGCTAGTTTTGAGTCTTAGTGGACCATACAGAGGCAAGCTAGTTTATAGTCTTAGCGGACCCTGATGAGTCTGACGATGCCATTTTACTGTCATGCCAGAGGGGTGCTAGTTTATCGTCATTGCGGACACTCTAGGGTATCCGTTCATTGTCATATACCAGGACAATGGTGGTGTCAGTTTTCAGTCATAACCCAGGACTATTTTGTGGTATCAGTTTATAGTCGTGATTCCAGGACTATTCTGTGGTATCAGTTTATAGTCGTGATTTCAGGACTATTCTGTGGTATCAGTTTATAGTCGTGATTCCAGGACTATTCTGTGGTATCAGTTTATAGTCATGATTCCAGGACTATTCTGTGGTATCAGTTTATAGTTGTGATTCTAGGACTAGCGCGTACCTGAGTTCAAATTCATGTATAGAACGGTTTTAGGAACGAATGATTGGTCAGATTTGCAAACTCTTTTCTGTCCATGTCAGCTAGTTTGAATGCCCCGTTGTCGAATGCTTTGACAACCAGGTAAGGCCCTTCCCAGTTGACTGAGAATTTGTCTGGGTGTTCCCGAACAGCTTTAAGTATGAGGTCTCCTTCTTTGATGGGGCGTTTATGGATGTTATGTCAGTGTCGTTGCCGTTGTTGTTTCTGGTACCATTCGATCTGATCGAGTGCTCGCACGCGTTCTTCCTCCACTGAGTCCAGGTCAATGATGCGTAGATCATTGTTTTGCCCGTCGTCAAGGAGTCCGGAAAGCGTGATCCTTAGGGACGGTACTTGTAATTCTAAAGGCAAAACAACTTCTAAACTATAAACAAGACTGTATGGAGTTTTACTTGTCGAAGTCCGATGTGTAGTACGATATGCCCACAATGCATATACCAGTTGTTCGTGCCATCTTCGTTTACTTTGGGCAAGCATCTTTTTGAGTACTGTGATGATTGTCTTATTTGTTGATTCTGCCTGCCCATTGCTCTGAGGATAATAAGGGGATGAAAACGAATGTTTGATCCCTAGACTATCGCAAAACGTTTTGGTTTCGGCACTACTAAATTGTGGCCCGTTGTCAGTGATGATTGTCATGGGAATGCCAAAACGGGTCACAATGTTTTCGAGGATGAAGTGGCACACATGTTTGGAAGTAGTTTTGCGAAGGGGTGCCGCCTCTACCCATTTTGTAAAGTATTCAGTTGCTGTTATAATAAAGCTATGCCCGGCAGAGGATGTGGGTGTTATCGGGCCAATGAGGTCCAGTCCCCACTTCTGGAAGGGCCATGTGATTTGTGTTGTATGCAACTCATTTGGTGGAATATGGATGAGATTACCGTGTTTTTGGCAAATACTACATGTTTTGACTTTGGATTGACAGTCGTATTCCATATGTGGCCAATAGTAGCCTAAGCGTCTTATTTTTGTTGCCATTGCTTTTGGTGCAATGTGTCCCCCGCATATTCCATCGTGTACTTGTTCAACAATTGTCTGAGCTTCGGTACTATTGACACATGTCAATAGTATGCCTTCATAAGATCGGCGACACAATGTATCCCCTATTAATGTGTACTATTTAGAACGCTTGCGTACTGCATCCTTTTGCGCGTTGGTTAAATGTTGTGGCGTTTCACCGCGCAGAAGGTATTCTTTTACGTCATCGTACCATTCATTAGCGTGTGTTGTACTGACAGATGCAATTGGTAGCGTGTCAAGAGTGTTGTTTATGGGCTCGGCACAACTGGTCACGGAGCTTGGTAGTGCATGAAACATGTCAGGGGATATGTTTAAAGCCAAGGTTGCCAAGGCGTCTGCAATGGTATTGTCATTCCTAGAGATATGTTGGACATCAACATTTTCAAATCATTTGAGTAGCCGCTTAGCCAAATCACAGTATGGTTGTAAGTGTTGCGCCTTACACATATAAACGTCTGTGACTTGGTTTACGACTAGTTGTGAGTCCCCTCTGACTACAAGCCGTGTGATGTCCGAAGCTAGTGCGGCTGCGAGACCCCTGAGGAGACCTTCGTACTCTGCTATGTTGTTAGTACAATGAAAGTTGAAGCGATAGGCGAAAGGTTTGATTTCTCCAAAGGGATATGTGATTACAGCGGTAGCACTTCCTCCTCGAGAGGTGGATGCTCTATCAAAGTTTAGAATTGCATCATAGTCATCTGGCACTGTGTCTATTGCATTTACGTTTTCGTCCGGGAATTCAGGTTCTATCGTACCTAGATCATGCGTTGGCGACATGGTCATCTGATTTGCTATGGCTTGGCCTTTTACTGACGATTGCGCTATGTAGCGTAGGTCAAACTCAGCTATGATTGCCTTCCAACGGGCTATCCTGCTTGATTCATAGATGTTTCCGGTTATAGCTCTGAGCACATTATCTTTGCAAATTATGTTAACTTGATTTTGGAAAAGATAATGTCACCATTTCTTTAAAGAGAAAACTAAAGCTAAACATGACTTTTCTACATCGTTGTATCTCTTTTTGTGGGCAACCATTGCATGACTCAGGTAGTATACGGGGACCTCAGCCCCGTCATCTTGTTTTTGGCACAACATGGATGCAATTGATGATTCGGATGTGGCCAGGTAGATGTAAAACGGTCTGTCATTTTTGGGTGGGAATACGGTAGGTAACCGAGCGAGTGCCATTTTAATATTGTCAAATGCTTCTTGGCACTATGGGGTCCATTCAAAATGGACATTTTTGCGTAGTAGGTGGTTCATAGGTGTGAGTTTTCCCGTCAAATTTTCTATGAATCTCCTAATGAATTGTAGTCGACCTTGTAGCCCTCGAAGTTTGGTTAGATTGCCAGGTGGTTTTAGGTTTGTAATGGCCTTAACCTTCTCGGGGTCTACCCATATCCCTGCCTCTAAGGCTACAAATCCAAGCATTTTACCTGTTTTGACGCCGAAGACACATTTCTTTGGGTTAAGCCTTAGTTCGTATTTTAAACAACGTTTTAATACTAAGTCAAGATCCTGTACGTGTTGTTCTGATGATTTTGATTTAACCACTATGTCATCTACATAATCATTGAGTGAGTGCAAGATGTAATCGATGAAAATATATGTCATCGCCCTTTGATACGTGGCCCCAACATTCTTGAGACCAAAAGGCATCATTGTGTAGCAAAAGGTTCCCCAAGGTGTTATGAAAGTAGTTCGGAGCTGGTGTTCTGGATTGATACCTATCTGGTTATATCCCGAGAACCCATCCATAAAGGATAACAAGGCGTGCCCAGCAGTTGAGTCAACTAGTTGATCAATGCTAGGTAAGGGGAAGTCATCCTTTATGGTTGCTATGTTAAGGTCCCGGAAGTCAATGCACAGGCGGATACTTCCGTTCTTCTTTGGGACTATAACCATGTTCGATACCCATTCGGCGTAATCAACAACCCTAATGAAACCAGCTTGGTAGAGCTTGGTTATCTCGCTACGAACTGCTAATGCCACCTCGGGTTTGACGTTTCGTGCTTTCTGTTTTACCGGCCTTAATTTTTGATCAAGGATGATATTGTGCTGGACAATACGGGGGTCTAATCCAGGCATGTCTGTATAGGACCACGCAAATGCTTTCATGTTATCCCTAAGCACATTTTCGATATCTTTAGCTAGACGCGGTTCTAGTAATGTACTTAATTTTAGGATTTTAGTTTCCCCATCGGACATGGTTATGGGTGTTTCGGTTAGAGGATCTTCAGTAATGTTTTCGGCTTCAATGTCGAGAGACTTTGTCATTCCCTCATACTCGTCAACCATTTGCTGCGTCGAAGCTATTGTTGCACCGTTTATTGATGAGCTCGCATAGACGAGATTCACATTGATATTCCTTTCAATCGCGCCGTATGGTCCATCCATGATCAACGGCTTGGTTAAGCACTTGCAATCCATTAGGCAAGTTCCTGTCAATAAATGGAGAGCTTGGTAAGATAGCGGAGGTCGTTTTAAGACTTTTGGCAATCTTTAGTGTGCATGTATGAAAATGGATTGATGTGACGGTGGAACGGCAGTTTAATGCCTTACCGGGCAATGAACGGTAGTTTAATGCCGAACCGGGCAACGAACGGCAGTTTAATGCCTTACCGGGCAGCGAACGGCAGTTTAATGCCTTACCGGGCAGCGAACGGCAGTTTAATGCCTTACCGGGCAACGAACGACAGTTTAATGCCTTACCGGGCAACGAACGGCAGTTTAATGCCTTATCGGGTAATTTAATGCCGAAATTTATGCTTTATATGGTTTATGTGTGTAAATTTTACATCTTTTTTTGAAAAAAAATTCAAAGAGTTCGAAAAAGCACAAAAAATGAGGCAAAAAGCAAGAAAAACGAAAAAGCGGTGGTGGTGACAGCGGCGTCAGCGTCAGCGTCAGTGTCAACGCGCTATAAAAGGGGAGCAGGGGCATCATTTTTTCATTCAACTTTTGGAACGTGAGCGTAATCAAAGAGCGTAACCCCAGCGTAGACGCCGAGCGAAACCCCAGCGTAGACGCCGAGAGAAAACCCCAGCGTAGACACCGAGAGAAAACCCCAGCATAGACGCCGAGAGAACCTCTGTTGATGCTGCACGCAGGTCACAGCGTAGACGCCGAGATGGGCAGAGGCAAAGAACTAGAGGGCCAAGGACAGAAAGGACCTGAACTGACATTCGCGGAGGAGAGTGAGGCGATGCTGCAGTGTCTACCCCGCCCGAGCGTCCCTGCGTGGCCCGGATCTTCTGGCAGGTAGGCCCTTGACCCTATTTTCATTGATTTCTAGTCTGTTTTGTAGCGTACAGTTAGCGTAGGGTTTCGGCGTATACGCCGAGCATGAAGGGTTTAGGGTAATGTCGGCGTAGACGCCGCGTGTAATTTTCGGCATAGAGTTTCGTTCCTGTTTTCGCAACTATTTTTGGCGTGAGGGTTTAGCGTAACTGTTTTTCGTACGCCCGGCGTAACTGCTTTTTGTACGCCTGGCGTATACGCCGAGCGTAACTTAGAAAAATTTTCTGCGAATGTCTAATTTTCTGCGAATGACTAATTTCCAAAATGAAGTTTCCAGTATCGATCTTTGGTGTTGTTTTAATAGCTTGCAGAGACATCGAGCCTCCCCTTCTAGTGATTGAGTTAGTTGGGGTTTTGACATGGTTCGGTCCTTTGGAGGGTGGCGACCCGACCCCGAATTTGGTCGTTGAGCACAATGGGGTCTGGTTCCGTGACGGGGCTTACGAATTTTTGGCCTTCTTGCTGGACCATTTCGACGTCGTGGTTTGGTCTCATCTAGGCAAGGATGTAGCACAGAGCATTATTGAGGCCATGTTACTCAGCGCAGTGGAAGGCGTCAGGATGTTTATGGAGGACATTGATGAAGGGCCGCTTGTCGCTGAGGGTGTTCCCCCCGGTGGTCCAAAATCGACCCGTCCGTTGACACGCGTGTGGGACCAGCTGCCGCAGGGCCCCAACTACATCAACAACACATTGTTCTTAGCAAGCCGCGAGCACACTTTGTTTCAGAATCCCCCCGGCATAGTATACCGGGTGGAAAGGTAATTTTGTCTTAAGTTTGGTTATTCCTTTCTTTCTCACATTCAAATACTTGCTCTCGTTCCGACACATGTTTTCGCTTTCCCGCAGGCCAAAAATTACGCCAGATGGGGTTTACGCGGGTGATGATGGGATTGGATTGGCGCGTACAGCCGTGGAAGTGTTCATGGTGGGTCCTACCCTTCGCGGGACCATTTTGGCCCACACTAGGGACGCCATGAAGAACTTCCCCAAGAGATTTTCAAAGGCGTTCACACAATGTACCATGCGTGGTTGGTTGCATGCCGACTGGGCCCCTAATGGGCCAATTTTCCCGTCTGCTTCTGATCTGGGCGAAACCTCAAGGTCCAACACCGAAAGTAAGTGGCAAAGTTTCCTAGATGTCATGTTTGGTTTGGTCAATTTCCAAGTGTCAAGCTCATATGAAGGTTTTGGGTTTGCCTTTACAGTTGGCACCACCTCTGGCAGGGATTCTGTTGTGACTGGGAGGACTGAAACTACTCTCTCGATGAAATTTGGTGAAACCAGTGCCGCTCAGAAGTGGTTGCGAAAGAAAGCTTTGCCATCTATTGTTGCCTGTTTGGAGCATGCTGGCCTCATGGCACTCTTTGTGGCCCCTAGCCCAAATGTTTCTATAGCGGAGATGATCAGGATTGTAGATTCATTTGATAGACTCGTCTCTTGCTATAGCGCCCGTATTAGGGGCGTTAAAGTAATTTTCGAATTATCACCTCAATTTTTCGCGGATTTGTTTGGCGTACCTGCAAGTGGCGTAAAAGTCATTATGGACAGGACGCATAAAGAAATTGACATGATCCGTGATTTAGAGGATTGGTTAGGGGTGAAGAAGGGTGCCAAAGGATTCCCAATGCAGGGGAGAACAAAGGTTGAGGAAGTCAACGAACTTTACCCCCTATTTAGAGCGCGTTTGTTTCCGAAGACTCTGTCGCAAGTCAAAAGTCTCGGGGTTGAAGCAGTGCGAGTCATGCGCACTATCCTAGAGGCTGGCGTGCGCTACAATTGGGCAGAGTTCTTATTATCAGGAATGACCAAAGAGATAGACCGGCTGCGTTCGAACATAGAAGCGCAGTCTCATTTTACCTTCGCCTTCTTCGCTGGCTATATTCGCCGCTTGGCTGAATTTTTGGTGGTTCGCGGGGAAAACAAATTTGTTTTGC
>MNCI01009318.1:148743-245554 GCA_015680685.1 Gnetum montanum
GTCTTTTCCTATGGACAGGTGCCCAACTGAGGTGGGATCCATCTGAACCCATCGATATGGAGAGTTTGCCTGCACTATCCCCTGAAATTGAACAAGTGCCTAGACCTGTCTATGAAGAGGTAGCAGAGGGCTTCGTTCATAATGCCAAAGCGGTATGGACGTGTAGGCACTCTATTGAACAATTGTGGCTCCAAATTCAAGCGAAAGAGAAGGAGAATTCTGCATTGTCAACTGAACATGACGATTTGAAGGCTCGATATGAGTTTGCCACGGCTAGATTAAACAATGATCGTGCTTGGCGAACCTCCGAGGTCACGTATGCACGGTATTGGAATCTTCTCAATCGCCATGCAGGGCTGATACAAAGACTAGGGGAGTGCAGGGCCCAAATTGATTTGTTGAATGCCAAATGTCAAGATTGGAAGGCTTTCGCCTCCAAAGTTCGCAAATGGGGGCAAGATGAAAAGAACCATAAGCATCAATACAAGAAGTCGCTAAAAGAGGTTTCTATCGAGAAGCGACAGTTAGAGATGTTTGTGGAGGGTCTTGGTCTGCGCTCCGCCTTTGATACATTCGCCCGGAACACAATTGTGGAGATGGAATCTCCTAAACGTCGGATAACGACACCCTCTGGGGAGGTGTCGGTGGGCGAATTCCCTTTGAAACGTCCCACCTGGTCAGGCGTTGACAAAGGAAAGGCTCTGGTTGATATTGACTTGGGTCTCGATGGGACAGACTGGGCCAGTGTTCCTGAAGAGGAGATCCTACGGCGACTTGAATTCAGCTTAGGGGGACCTCCTATGGTAAGCGTTTTGTCTCTTTTGGAGTTAATTGTTTGACCAATGTTTGAAATTTTGACATTCGCTCATTTTTTTGTGTTGATTATTCTCTCTCTGTTTTTTTTAGGATGAAGGTGGGGATGAGACTGGAGAGGCTAGCCCCAGTGGAGCGGGGGCCTCTGATGCTGGTGGGCCTAAGGAGGACGATCCTCATGCCCCAGACGCTTAGCATTTTAGCATTTTTCGTTTTTCGGTTCAAACTTGCACTGAAATTGTAACATTATGAAATGAGCAGAGATGTTGATTGTATGTAATAAATGCATACGTATATATATTTTTGTTGTTGATTTTGGGTTCATTATGTCATAGAAATGTAAAATATTTTGGTTTGTTTTCTGTTTTCTGTTTTAAGTGTAACACAGGAAGCAATTATAAAAGTAAAATGAAAAGCAAGTATTAGTTTATGGCCATTTCAGGCCCCGTGCGTAGTTTATGGCCATTTCGGGCCCCATGCGTAATTTATGGGTATTTTGGAGGACGCGGATAAATTTCTCGGCTAACCGATCATTGCTGATCGTGGCTAGTTTTAAGTCATTGCGGACATGATAGTTTAGTGTCATTTCGGACCGGGAGTGGCATTTAATGTCTTTTTTTTCTTGTTTTATCGTAGTTTAGTGTCGTTTCAGACTTTTTATAGTTTAACGTCATTTCGGACTATGAGTGATAAAATCACTTCAGTAATTTTTTGATCCTTTTTGTTTTGACGTTAGACGATTTTTCAACCGGTATGATCCGGTATTCGGCGTCACCTTCGCTGATTATGTTAAATGGCAATTCGGCCCAAGGGACCTCTGATGGAGTGTTTTCTGTGTTAGCGCTTTCGGATGTTTCAATGTCTCTAGGGAACTCTATATCAGTTTCTACCCGAGGAGGCACAGGCGTTTCTGTTTGAGGGGGTTTTGGTCCCAGGTTAGAAAATTTACTGCTCTCCGATGATCGTGGATTTTCATTGTTCTGGCCAGGCTTTTCAATTTCGACTCTCGAACCCTGGTCCATGTCCATATGGGATGAGATAATGGGTGTAACGGCTTCGCCATGTATAACGATCTCTCCGCCTTCATAAGGCAGATGGATTTCCTGATGGATAGGGGAAGAGACGGCTCTCAGCTGGGCTAGCCAGGGTCTCCTCAATATGAGGTTGAACCCTGGCATCTCGTCCACTACAAGGAATTCAGCAGATGTCGGGAATTGATCTCCTACTATGAAGTCTAAGGTTATTGAACCTTTCACCATTACACGTGACCGACTGAACGACTTTAAACATGTTGTCGTGGCTAGTTTTAGGAGTTCAGTAAGCCCTAGCTGCTCGATAATGTGGTATGGCACGACGTTTGTCGCGGCTCTATCGTCTACATGGACCCTATGTATTTTAAATCGGTTTACGTAGATTGTTATGAACATGGGAGCTGTTGTCACCTCCCTCGTTCTTTTGTCAACCTTGATGTTGTCGTCATGGAAGCTTAGAGGTTTGGGAGTAGTCCCATGGGGTGAGAACATCACCGCGTGGATGGAGGGTTCATTAGGGGGTAAATCCTCGCTCACCGGGATTGATGTTAACATGCGCACTAAAGCTTCCCGATGCGTTTGAGAGGTCAGGACTAAGTCATACAAGCTCAGCGAAGTGTTTTTCTGTTTTAATGCTTGCGTGACTTGTGTTTAGGTGGTTGCGAAGTTCTCACTGTTGAGGCTATTTCTATTGATGCTAATTGGATCCATTGGACCCAACAGTTTTATCTCCCGTCTCGTTGATTTGTCAGTTTTTGGAGCTATCATTTCGGATGATTGATGTTTTTCGGATGACTCGCCTTCATTGCCTGTGTTTGTTTGATTGGTAGAAGATGACATGGGCACAGAGTTGAGAGGAGTGGGCTTAGGTGGCCCCAGAGCCAACCTTTGGCACCCATTCTCCATACGTTCACGCGCAAGTCTATCTCCGGGACGTTCTCACGTGCGGCGTGGAGGTGCCGTTGGTTTTGGCATTTCGGTTTGCGCTGGCAGTTTTATCACATATGGGGTTGGACGGGGTGACTCTTGTGCTGCTGGATGTGCTTGGTTAGAGGGCTAGACAGGCACCCTAACAACGTAGGGCTTGGGTTGACATTGTGTTTGTGACACAGAGGCTTGGTAGTCCTGGGGACCTTTAGGTATTCTAATGACAAATGGGGTTGGTTTGGGCGAAGGTTGGGCCGCTGCCGTTGTGGTTGTTGAGGGTACTCGGACTACAAAAGGAGTAGGCCGGTCATGCGGAGTTTGTGCGTTTAGAGGAGTGACAGGAGGGACACGCACGACATATGGCTTGTCGCGTGTCGTGGTGTTGGGTGTTGCCACTGCTGGGGGTATCTGAACGACATACGGCCGTTGAAAAGAATGGGATGGCCGGGGTGCGGGTGTAGACGCAGGGACCACAAAAGGTTTGTTGGATGTTGGCCGCATATATTCGGGGGATATGGTGTTAACGTAAGATGGCTCAGAATCATCGTCAAGGCAGACTGTACTGATGGTGTATGGCACCTCTTTAGTGTTTAGAGGGTCTCTATAGACCCCCATAGCCTGATTTTGTGGTTGAATCGGGTTCGCTTCGTCGAAGGTGATTTGGCCTTCATCAATCATTCGTTGTAGGTCCTGCTTCAAGGTGAAACAGTAATCTGTTCCGTGCCCGTTTCATTGATGATAATCGCAAAAGCGATCCATCCTGAAGCCTTTAGGTACAGGGGGCTCATCCGGCATTGCTAGGCTTGGGTTCTGAACAAGTTGACAGAACCGGTCATGTCTCTGGATGGCCGCGGGAGATAACTGCTTATGCTGCATTAAACCGGCCTTTAGGAGCTGGTCAAAAAGCAAGGAAGGCTTCATGGGTGGGGGTGTATATTGAGAGGGTTCTTTCCTCTCAAAATTGCGTGTGCGGTTCGTTGGATTATGCTGTGATTCTGGCGCAGCCGTTGGAGTTGATTTGTTGTAATTAACGGGGGTTTGAGGCGGCCTAGTTTGTTGTTGTGCCCCTGCTATCGATGCTATAGTCGTTTTAGCCTTTTCTTTATCTTTTTTAGCATGTTGATTTTTGAAGGCTATGTAAGCCGGGTCGTTGCTATTCTGGGCTGCTTCTTTTATGTTTTTAATTTGCTCGAAGGCTTGGTTGAGGTTGCGGGCGTTTAGATAGTACAGCTTGGATTTAAAGAAATTGTTGACGGCTCCTTTCAAAATAGTGAGCAGGTATGTCTGGGAGATTTCCTCGTGCAGCTCATTAAGGGCCGCGCTCCATCTCTGAATAAATTTTTGGACCGGTTCAAGCAGTGTTTGCTTGACCTGCATGAGGCTATCTAGTGTGGCCTCAGGTTTCAGGTTATATTTGAACCTGGTTACAAATTGGTGCAGTAGGTTCTCTAGAGAGGAAACGGAGTTTCTTGGGAGCACCCTATACCAATCGAGTGCTCTCCCCGAGAGGGACATGGGAAAGACACACAGGATCGCGTGGGGCCATGCTTGCAACAATGCGCATTCTAGCCTGAACGTTATCAAATGCACGTTAGGATCTGTCTCCCTATTGTACTTGGTTAGCATTGGCAGGGAGACGCCCTTGGGTAGAGTTAATGGCGGGACGGAAGAGCTGATGGGGTCGTCGTTATAGAAGTCTACTACCTTCAATTCCCCGTCAGCGCTTGTCTTGAGGTGTTTTACCTCGTCAGTTAATTCCTCCATCATTCTTTTAGCCTCTGCCCAATCCTGAGCGCTTGGGAGCATGGTGGTTTGGGCTTGCGACAGGCTGTATGGGTTAGACTGTTGGACAGTGGATTGGAAGGCTGAAAGTTGCGTTGTTGGTTGTTGCGTTTGTGGGAAGTGTGCAGTAGATGGTGCTAGGGGCAATACATCATAGAGAGGAGGTTGTTGCTACTGTGGTCGTGGCTGTGCCTGAGGCACATGAGTTGGTGGCCACGTGTGGGGTGGTACATAGTGGTGGGAAATCTGCTGCGACGTCGTACCCATCATCGGCCATTGTCCAGCCATGTTGTACGAGGAGGCTCCTTGTTGGGTTACGGCAGTGAAAGGGGATGTTTGCGTTTGGACATGCGGGATGTAGTGGGCAGATGTGGACATGGGTATAATGTGCGGCATTCTTACCGCTTGGGATTGGAACGTCACCCCCACGTTACTATGAAGGGGCGGTGCTTGTGAGGATGGACCCGTAGCTGTAAAAGGGTTACCCTGGGGAGGGACCTGGGCTAACACGGATATCCCTTGTGATGGTGCTTGGGTGTGGGTAGAGTTAAGGGGTTGGAGGGGTATGGTTTCCCCTGCGTCCGGGTTAAAGATAGGGTTCACGTGGTTATGTGGACTAAGAGTATGATAGGAGTCTTCATGCTCAGATTGCGCAGCAAACTCGTCCTCTTTATCTCTTTGTGGCTCTGCCGTAACTTGGTCTAGCGATTGGCTCCTGTGCAGAAGGAGCTGCGTAAAGAGTTCCGAGAATTGTTCCGGAATAGGGATTACGTCGTACGGGGAAGGGATGAATTCATATCCCCCTCTGTAAAAGATTTCAAATTTCCTTTTTACTTCCGTTTCAGCCTGGTCTACTGCCAGGCCAGCTTGCATCTTAATGCAAATGAAGTTATACTCGTCTTGGCTTATGATGTTAGCGGCAGGGTCTCTCCCTTGCAACCTCAACGACTGACGGGGCCCCATTGTGGATTGCCCTCTCATATGTTGTGTGGTGGATTGCTGGGCAGCCGTTGCGTCTGAGATGTTAACGTTCTGGGTAGTAGCAGTGGTGATGTTGATGGGATTCATGTTTATAGACGGTTTGAGTGTGCGAGATTGATGTGGATAATGGTGTATGCGACTGGCGTAGACGAATCTGCGGGCTAAGTATCCAGCGTAAACGCTGGCGTAAGCGTGTAGCGTATACGCTAGGTTCTGTCTGCAGCGTAAACGCTGGCGTAAGCGTGTAGCGTATACGCTAGGGTCTATCTGCAGCATAAACGCTGGCGTAAGTGTATAGCGTATACGCTAGGGTCTGTCTGCAGCGTAAACGCTGGCGTAAGCGTGTAGCGTATATGCTAGGGTTTGTGTGCAGACGCTGAAGAATCGACAACGTAAACACCGAGTCAGGTTTGAACAGGGCAGCGAAAACGCTGATGAGCGTAGACGCTAATGAATGTGCAGTCTATTTAAGCGAAGGGCCCTCCTTCTAGTGCCAAAAACTATGCCGACCGAAATCGTCGGTGCGGGGCTGGAACGTTACGGGCACCGAAAGATCCACGGACAAGCACAGTTGACCCTCCCTCCGCTTGAGGGCGAGATGGAGCAGATGAAGGCAGAGTGCCTTGAATGGTCCACACGCGGATCAAACAAGGACTTCCCCGAGTGTCACCGAAGTGTTATACGCTGGGTTACGTGTAAACGGAGCGTAAACGATGAAACAGGCGCAGAGCATAAGCGTAGAGGGGCGTAAACACTGTCGGGCGTAAACAGCGTAAACAGAGATAGGCCCAGCATAAGCGTATGCAGGCGTGAACAGCGTAAACAGCATAGACAAGTGTGAAGGGCGTAAACAGGCACAAACAACGTAAATAGTGTGGGCGTACACGAACGCGGACGGAGCGTAAATGTAAGCAGGCGTGAACGAAGCGTGGGCCAAATTGACGTAAAACTGAAAAAGAACTTGCAACAAGCGTAAACAGTAGATTATAGAGTTAAAATGTTGTGCACCGGTCTAACGCAATTGTGTAGGGACACAAGGCGGACGTAAAGCCCTGGTGGACGGAGAGATGTAGCCGGCTGACATGGTAGGCGGACCGCGGATTGTGCTCGGCGTACAGGACTTCCGGTGTAAGCGTAAGCGTAAAGGGGTTTCTGCAGCGTAATTGCTTTGAGTCTGCTCTGGTAAATTTTTGCGGACCTTAAAAATGCGGAAGACTGGGCTATTTATAGGGGTAGGGTTACCGGGGAAATCGGACTGGGAGACACGTGGCGTATAGACTGGGCATTACAATTTAGAAACTTGGCATACGCTGGGCGTACACGCTACAACAGGCCAGCGTATACGCTGGGCGTAATACGCCGAGCGTGTACGCTGGGCGTACATGCTGGATGGATGCTGGGCGTAATACGCTGGTACGCTGATGAATGCTGGACGTCGACTTGCTTCAATTCTTGCTCCTGTTGCACCTGCTGAGCATATGTGAAGCGTATGCTGAGCGTCAGGCGTATACGTTGGGCATATACGTTGACAAGTGTTGGGCGTATACGCCGAAGGACGTCCACTTGCTTCAATCCTTGCTCTTCGGTGTAATCTTCATGCTGCCATTGGAGATCCTATCGTCGAGTGTGTGCATCTGCCATGCCTGGGCGTGTGCACCGGAGAGCCGGGCGTATATGCTGGGCGTAGACGCCGGGCGTAGACATTGGCGTAGACGCTGGGCGTAGACGCTGGGCGTAGACGCTGGCACAGCACTTAGTGAAAACCGTGTTTGATTCTCAAGATTGCCCTGTGTGGCTTCAAATGTAGCCGAAGTCGTGTGTGGGTCATGGGGACCTGCTTCTTGTCAGACAGATGTTAAACTCAAAGATTTTTGTGGTGTTTCACACAATATCTAAGCATTGTTGCTATAGTTTTTTGGATGGCTATAGTGGGTATAACCAAATTCAAATTGCACTGAAAGACCAAGCAAAGATAATCTTCATGAGTTCCTTGGGGAGTTTTGCATATTGCAAGATGCTGTTTGGTCTATGTAATGCTCCTGTCACATTCCAATGCTTGGTTCTAAGAATTTTTCAATAGAAAATTGGAAGTGGTGAGAAAGTCTTCATGGATGACTTTCCCACCTATGGCAGTACATTTGATCAAGCCCTGGACCACCTTGAGCAACTGCTAAAATGATGTGTTGAAACTAACTTGCAGCTTAATTGGAAAAAATGTTACCTCATGATCTAGGAGGGAATTATATTGGGGCATCGAATCTCACAAGTAGGAATTGAGGTAGAGCTTGAAAAACTAAGGGTCATCTGAGGAATCACCCATCAACCAGAAATAGTTAAAGATGTTCAGTCATTCCTTGGACACATTGACTACTATCGATGATTCATAGATAATTTCTCTAAAATTGTAAAACCATTGGTGAAGCTAACAAAGAAAGATACTCCCTTTGTCTAGACCACAAAATGTGAGCAAGCATTCTAGATACTAAAAGAGAATCTTGTAGAAACTCCAATCTTACAAGCACTGGATTAGTCCAGACCATTTCATATCATGAAAAATGCATTAAATTATGTCTTGGGAGTGGTGCTGACATAAGTAGATGACAAGAAATGTCCATGCTACATCCACTACGCTAGTTGAAGCATTGTGGATGCACAACTAAACTACACCACTACAGAGAAAGAATTGATGGAAGTGGAGTTTGCTCTAAAGAAGTTTAGGAATGATGTGCTTGGATACAACGTATTTGTGCACATAGACCATAGTGCCATACGCTTCCTAATGAACAAGCCAATGTTGAGCCCCTATGTCATACGGTGGTTGGTGATCTTGCAAGACTTCGATCTCATGATGGTATATCGAAAGGGCATTAAGAATGTGATTGCTAATCACTTGTCTTAGTTGCAATGGGATGAAAAATAGGAAGAAAGCCCACTCTCTGACATGTTTCTTGATAAAATCCTCTTTGCTAGGGCTATAACTGAACAAATGCCCAATGAGCCAAAATGGTACGATAACATTCTTACCTATCTTCTCACTCAAGAGATGCCACAGGGGTTGGACCATTGGAAGAGACAATAGTTTCTTCACCAGGTAAAGCACTTCATGGAGATTAATGGACACCTCTACAAGGTGTGTGTTGATGACCTAGTTCATTGGTGTGTCCCTAATGCTGATCAACTAAGCATTCTCTGAGATGCTCATGAAGGTCCTTATGGAGGACACTATGATGGGAGATGCATAGCCATTAAAATCCTGATGGCAGGGTACTATTGGTCAACACTCTTCAGGGATGCTCACCATTATGTCTACTCTTGTGAATGATGTCAATGAGATGATGGAACGACTACTGAAATGGAGGGATCTAAAAAATGGATTCAACCACTAGAACCATTTGACATTTGGAGCATTGACTTCATGGGTTCCATCATGCCCATGTCAAATGGAAAGGCGTACATCATAGTCGCTATTGACTATTGTATAAAATGGGAAGAAGTAGCAGTCGTCATTGACTATACATCTTCAACTGCTACTCTATTTGTACAACAAAACATTGTAAATAGGTTTGGTGTGTCACATGCATTAATTTCTAACAATGAAACTTACTTTACAAGAACTACTCTTCAGAAGCTCATGCAATGCTTGCAGGTTGAACATAAACTCACAAAACCTTACCATCCCCAAGCTAATGGTCAAGATGAGGTTATTAATAGGGAAATCACAAGGATACTAATAAGAACTATTAGTAAGTATAGGAAGGACTAGAGCACAAAACTCAACGATGCCATTTGGGCCTACCGCTCAACTTGGAAACTTCCAATAGGCTATTCTCCCTATGAGCTTGTGTATGAAAAATTACCAACACTTCCCATTCAATCTAAGCTTTGTACACTTTCAACAGCTTGTGACCTTGACCTTGACTTGAGTCTAGCCCAAAAAAGAAATGATTGATGAATCTCAACCTGCTAAACAAAAATTGATTAGTAGTCCTATCATCTAACGAGTTGCACAAGGCCTATAATAAAAAGCATCATGACTTGAAAATTAGAAAAGTCAAATTCCAACTAGGAGATAAGGTTCTCTACTGGAACCCCACACATGTACCTCAACGAACTAAGTTCCAAACATTGTGGGAAGGACCTTACATTATTTATGAGACTTTTTCTTCTAGGGCCATGATGATTTATAAACTAATGAGCCCAAATAAAAAACAACTAGTTAACATTCAAAAAATCAAACCTTTCCATAAGCATATGCTAGCTAACACAACAAGCATCTCATTAGATGGGCAACCACACTCCATATTTCAAATCTCCTCCTTCCAACTTAGTCATGGGGGAGATGGCCAATCATGTTTACCATACAAATGGCTCTTTAGTTTTTCAATTTTTTGTTTTACACATTCTTTATTTTACATCCTTTTGTTTTTATGTTATTAATTTTTTTCTAATTTTTGTTTTATACCATTGTTAGTACATTTGCTATTTCTTGAAAATTTTACACTTTCTTTTATATTTTATTTTATTTGATGTGATTTTCTAACTTTTTATTAATAAGTGCCAGGTATAGTGGTAATGCATTACTTGATAGTGGTATGTACTATTTTTGTTATTTGATTATTGGTGTCTAGTTTTTGGCTTTGAATTTCATTACGGATAATTAGGACATGGTTTTTTTTCATGCAATAGGTAGTGAGTCCATAACATCCACCCATCCACAAACTCTATGGTTTTCCTTATTTTGGAAACGTGCAGTCCCTTTTTCATTAATAAAACTTTAATAAATTTATGACTTTGGTAGTTTTCAGAATTGGGAAGGATTCAAAGATTTGAACAGGGTGTGGCTTCAAGGGGATTTGGTATTCTTTTTGCTTTTTTATTTACCTAGGTGCATGTGTGTTTTCATGGACTTCTTACCATTCCATATCATCCAATAATAGGAATTTGAATAATTCCTTGCATGGTGTCATTCTCATCAACAAAAAAAAGAAAAAAAGAAAAAAAAAATGATGAGAATTTAAAGCATACCCCTTGGAAAAAATAAATGCATATGTCCTTGCATGGTATGGTTCTCATTAGAAAAAAAGGGATGAGGAAGAAAAAATAAATGTATGTGTTTGCATGGTGTGGTTTCCATTTTGAAAATGAAATGATGGGAATTCAAAGCACACCCCTTAGATAGAACAAACAAGCTACAAGCACTAGTTATGGCACTAGTTCCCTCTAACTAAGGCAATTTCTCACTTTCTACTTCTTCTCTAATTAGGAATGGTGGTTTTTTTGTGGGAGCACTCTTGTGTCTTAGGGGATGGATTGGTCTTAAAATGTCAATGTGAAGTCATTGAATGTGGCTAGTTTTGGTTTGGACTAAGGATGTATTCTATTAAGTCATTTAACCATAAAATCCACAAGGGACTTCATGTGACCACAATTAGGAACTCCATTCCACTCCCTATCTTATCCATCTATGCTTTCCATGTTTCACTTCACTTTCAATTTCATGTTCTAGTTTGATGTCTTGGTTTGATGTGTTAGAATTCTTAGTTGGTTTCTTTTGGGTTTTTGTACTTAATCTTCTATAATCATTAATCATTCATGGAGCCCATAGACTCTTTGGTTTGAAGTTATTCAAGGGCATAAGAGGCCTATGCCTACTTTGGGGAGGACCCACTTGCGTATCTTTTAGTTGGATTAGTTAAGTTCTTTACCCTTAGACATTTTTACAATCAAATTCTTTTTGTTTACCCCATCAATGACATCTATTTGTGCACATATTCACAACATTTTTCAATGAATTTTTCTTTTTATTGTTGTAAATTCTTATACCCTCTTTAAATATTTCCTTGTGTTGATCTTTTTCCAAATTTAAGGGATTACTTATCTAATTTACCCTATTTGTTAGCCTTCCTGCTAACACTACTATAGAAACCAATTTACCACAATCACAAGTTAGCCAAGTATAACCACCAATGAGACAAGGAATTTAACCACTACATGTTACACATTACATACTAATTTGTGATTCTGTTGTGATTGCAGTGGGAAGCATGGGTTGGAAGCGGGACTATCAGGACTATCTTCACCAAGGAAGCAATAGTACCACACAATGAGGACCATTTGTGATAGTTGGATCTCTTTTCTCTCTCTCATTCTTTTGCTGCCAAGAGCTATAGGATGTCAGTGTTATCCAAGGTGTTCACTTCTCTTATCATGAACACCCCATTTTGTAGAAATTGTAATTCCACACACTTGGGCACTCAGAGTCTGTCTGTTTCATTTGAGTCAATTTGTAATGTCAGTTAATAATCCCATACCTACCCAACATGTTATGTTATAAAGAACTTGTTCCTCCTCTTCTTCACTCAAGGATGAGTTTTCATTCAATTGTGAAGGTATGATGAACATGCTTTTGGCATTGGCCACGATGTTGTGTATGCAACCTTGAAGTCTAGTTGTGATGTCATGTACACGACATCGAGGTATATTCCCCAAGTCTATAAATACCATGCCTAGGCTATAGTTTTGAATTAGTTTTTGGTCATTTTCTAGTCAAAGTAGTAGAGCTTTTGTCATTTCTTCCTTTTAGAGTTAGAATATTTTCTGAATGCCAGCAAAAGGAGTCTAAGTGTGTATGATTCTTTGTTTGAATATTGATGAACCTGAGTGCAGCAGTGTGATAGGAATAAAATGAACTCTTTTAACAATCCTTGCATCATTGAGAATAGATTAATATTTTTTTAATGCATTTTTCTTTCTTGCTCTTTACTTTAATGCATTTGAATTAAGAAATTTATTTCTAGTTGTTAATGAATGCAAGCACAACCACTTCGAGCATTCATATAGTACTTGGTAACCTAGCAATGCTTAACATTTGGTAGGCTAGTAGTACTATATGTGTTCAAGAAAGTGGGGTAGTTACTTGTGTTAGGCTAGCTAGGTAGTAGATGAGTTAGATATTCAATTACTTTACCTTTTACTCTTGTTGTAGGTGATTACATCTATAAAATACAAAACGATAAAAATCATATACCTCAATTACACTTCAACCATACCCTTGAATTTCATAAGTGTAGTTGGGAAGACAATGAACGTTCTTAATGCCCATTTCACTTCCTAGAAGAGCTAGTGTATTAGATAACTATAGATCCAAGGAATTCGACTAAATTACGTGTAATGCCTTAGTGATTCATATTTTTGGATGTAGGGGTATGTCGCCACTCATCACCTACTTATGGATTTAAGCATGATGTTTCCAACATCAGATGTTTGAAAGAACTATAAGGTTGATACCAACTTAACTAGCCATCGTGGAGTGTTTCATGTGATATGTTATCATTCTAGGCTAATCCTCATGTATGATAATGTCCAACTGTTGAATAGAATCCTCATTTAATGTCAATTTCCAACCATTGGGTTATGTTATGGCTAGTATCAACACTATAGCTTTCCTTGGTCCTAGCTCCTAACCACCACCCTAAAACTAGGCTTTATACCAACTACAACATGAGGATTAATCATGAAGTACCATCCACTATATCAATTGCCTCTAGTTTCAAAAATATCATAAAGAAAGTAAGCTACTTATCAAAATTAATGCATTCAAGAATATTTCCTCTATCTTAAAAGATTAGCTAACCTCCAAGCTTCACCAAGGAAGAATAAATTCAGATCTAAAAATCATCAAAAGTTCCACTAAGCACAACTACAAGCAAGAGAATAGAAGAGAGCATAAAGTACCATTAATGCCAAGAGAGTCAACGTTGCCAAGTATTTATAAGCACAAAAGGTAGGATGTTGATCATTCCAAGAATAAATAATTAATAATTATTTTCTAAAAATAGGGGTTGTTGGAACCCTAAAGTAATTTTAATATTGGCACACCAAAAGATATATAATTCAATTAGAACTTCATAACTCAACATTGCTCACTAAAATCTAACCCATGACTTAGAGCTTTCAAATCAAGAGTCTTAGCACTAGGCTAACACATTATTTTGTAAAAATAAGATAACATGTATCCACCCAAATTTCCAATGGTCAACTAATGGGTTACAATCTTTAAGAAAATACTATAATAAGTCTCATGTCAAAAAATAGGTTCCAAGATAAAATAAAAGGATAATTGGAATAAGCCCCCATAAATTGATTTAACGTCTCATAATCATATTCTTACATTATTTCAAAATTGAATAACATAAAATATAATTTAATTAAAATATAAAAAAATACTAACAATGGGCCACTACCATCCTTCCAACATGTCATTCACAAGAAGGACCAAGCATTAGTAAATGCTAAGAAACAATAATAAAAAAAGAAATATAAAAAATTTCTTATTTTGAAACATGTAATAAGAGTAAGGTCCAAGGACAAAACCTTAAGAAACATAATATCAAGACATAATAAAACATGTAAGCTTAACAAGAGTTCCAAAGGATCATACACAATCTTAGAAGAAAATATGCTATGATGTATAAAATGGTAATGCATGTAAACAATGAGTAAAGAGTTTAAACCTGAAGCTACATAAGCATAAGCTTAAGCAAAAGAGAGACATTAGAATACACTAACATAAATTACTGGTAAAATAAAATATATTATTAGCATAATTTATTAAATATTCCCTTATACATAGGAACCAAGCATAAGAAAATAAATAATAAATTAAAGATCATAGGTTTGAAACACCAAGGTGTTACAAATATAAAGCACAACTTCATAAAAATCAAATGATGTCAAAAAAATTTACAAGTAAAGCAATAGGCATCCATAAACTACGTATAAAGGGGTACAAAAATTAAAATTAAATTAAAAATAAAATTACAATTCAATAGCTCTTTGCATATGAAACCTAATGAGCCCACTAAGTATAACAGTTCAAAGCTTCTAATGCTCAAGCCAAAAGCATAATATTCCAACATTAATACTATACCAAAAGAATAACATAATATGCTAATTAAAATTAAGGTATCAGGCCACTAACATTTTTAAAATAAGATAAAATATCCAAATTTATATTATTATAAAATAACCAAAAATAATTACAAAAAGTAAAGTTAGACTTGCATTAAAGACAAATAAGTAGAAAATCCACACAACCAACCAAAGGACATTACAAAGTATAAAGTATCAACTAAACATTATAGCTTTGAAAAATACACTAAATTGGCCAACTTAAAAAAACTAAAAAATATCTCAAAATTCTAATTAAGCATAAGCTTCTTCATCTAATCCTCATCACAATTATCTATTTCATCTAAGATACAAAAATAAATGGGAAAGTTAATTCATAGGTTGAGTAGGAAAAAATAAATCACAAGTATTCCTAATGAAACACTTGTTATTGCAGACTATGACATTGTAGATATAATATCATATCTCAACATGTGTTTTCATGGATACAATATACTGGGCCATGGTTATACCTATAAATACAAGAACATCATTACGTCAAAATGAAGTTTAAGCCCAACATTTAGCTATATTCTTGTAGTTTGTTTCCATGAAGTTAGACTTAGTTGTAAATGGCCATGGTGTGGTGAATTATAGTTGTACGACATCCACTTGAATTAAAATTGTTTTCATATCCAAAGTGAAATCTTCACCTGCTATTGATCTTAACAAAAGTAATGATAGGGAATATAATGAAGAAGATTAGAGTGCACTGATGCAAACAAGAATCTCATATGCTCATATCGATTCTTATTATCTTGATTTTATATTTATTTTCCACTAGGATAAACAATTGAGATGGAAAGACATATAGGGAAACACTATCCTGCCACCAAAATGTTTAGCACTATCTATACTTCAAGCAATTCTTATGAGGTCAAATCTTGGCCACATACAAGAAGGATACTAAGTTATTAAGAACATGACCAAGCCATATTAGAACAAAAGCTTAAGCAAGAACGAATGCTATCATGGTAGCAAGATATGAATAATAGAAAGGAAAGAAAGCACCATAAGTGATCATCCTTAATGAGAAAGAAGAAGAGCCATATATAGCTAAAAAGTTTCAACAAACTCATAGATCTAGTTCCCAAACACCAGTAATATGTATCAAAGATCCTGTAAAGACAAAATTACATTCAACTCATGTAGAAATTCTAAGAAGAAATGAGGTAGACTTCAGAATTATGAGGAATTTGATGCATAAAACCTTTAAAAGATCTAAAAGGAATGAATTCATGGATCATAGAAAGAGAACCAACTGACACCGTTCTCCCACTTCCCTATTGTCTTCATCACACTCATCAAAAAACTCTAATAGGAGAGAATGAAGAACAAGAGATCATGATAAGGAAAGGAAAAGGGATCATAAGAGGCATGCTGATAAAAGATGAAGAAATCTTGAGGACATGAAAGATGATGAACAAGATATAGAAAGAGAAATCAGGCATGAGAGAAGAGAACATCATGAGCATCGAAGGGATCATCACTATAGTAAAGTATACAAATCCAAAGACTATGAAGAGCCCCTACTAGCCACTCATAGTATGATTAATATTAGGAAAGAAATATACATACTTACTAATCATCTAAGGAATAGTCACATCAAGAGACTTGATATCAACAATATTCTAAAGTTTGAAAGAGGATATAACATAGATCCACAACATCACCACCAAGCCTTCCATGATGCTTGAGCCCTATAGGATATAGAGAAGAATTAGAAAAAATTAAAGTTATTTTTTAAAACATTCATTAAGGATGTAGTGAGCTAATATAGATCCTTAGAAACAAAATCAATCAGAAGCTAGATTATCATGCTAGAATTTTTTAATGACAAATACCAAACTTATTCCAAGGTGTTGAACTCAACAAAACAAATCCAAAAATGAAAGCAAGGAAAACATAAATCCCTTAATGTAGGGATGGGAATATATTATTCATTGTTACATAAATATCCATGCCATTGATTTTCTAAAAGGGAACAATTATGACACATCATTAATGAACTATGGAACAAGACCAGAGAGACCTTTGTAGTATATGCCCAAGGTAGATTATTAGAGATGATAGCTCATTGAATTCAAAGGTTACTAGACTAGGTAGCGAAAGAAGAAGAAGAGTTGTGGAAAAGAAATCTATTGAAGAGTACAATAGAGATCCAATCATTAGAAAAAGATATATAAGAATATGTGAAATGTAAGAAGAAGAGACTTTAGAATATGTGATCTAGCAAAAGACTCTACCTATTCAGAAATCAATCAATGATATTGCAACAAAGGTAGAGAAAACATGGGACTTTGTGGACGAAAAATTTACCATAGCACTAAAGATAGTATAAGAGAATATTGAACAAGATTTTAACAAAAATAAAGACAAGAAGAAAAAAAAAGATAATGGATGTGAAAGTTATAAAAACAAAGCAAAAATTAATGTAATAGAGGAAGTTACAAACTCAAGTTTTGAAGACAACACTAGATGTAAAGTGTGCTAGTAAAAACATCCTAAGGAATGTTGTGTTGTCACGGCCTACTTATAAGAGTCTAAGGCATATGTACTGAATTTGAAGTTTGTCAAAAAAACATATGCCCAAATGATTACCTTACCCACAAGGTAATTACAGAAAACCTTATCAACAATCATATTATCCAAGTGGGGCTTAACCTCAATCATAAGAAAAATAATATCAGTGGTGGTAGCAATCACAATCATTGGGAATATCATTGCAAAGGTAACACTATCCATACCAACAACCAGATCTTTATGGATACTATGTACAATGTCCTATATCTCTTGGAAGTACTTTTTTTCATACTTCTTCTCCCTACTATCTAGCAAAATACCATCCTACAACCCCACTCATGGAGTCACATCCTTACATATCTTAATGAACATCAGGTCCATCTTATCAAGCTTCTAATTCTTTGCTACTAGTACAATTTTTGACAATTTAAGGAGAATTACCAACACAATCTCAACAGAAAAGTGCTACCAAGGTAGTTAGTATACATAGAGAGGATCATACCAGCAACACTGAGAGGATCATACTATCAACACTAATTGTAAATCTAGGAAACGTTCTTTCTTTAGGATAAGTCTAAAAAAGGCTAGTAGAGTAGGAACTTCATCTAATCATGTTCCTTCCATGATAAATCCTCTTACAACCACCATGCTTCCACAACAACCAAACTGAAAGCTTACAACTATTATGTTAACTAATACAGTAATAGATTAAACAAAGCAAGAACTCTTTCTACAAAAAGAATAGATCTTGGAAACCCTTTGATTTATTTACAAATTGCTAGAAAATCATCATGCAAAGCCCTACTAGACTCAAGTTCTTAAGTCAATTTGATATCTCAAGAAACATATAAGGCATGAAACCTACCATCATTAAATAAGTATAACATAAAACTAGAGCTTACAACCTAATTAATTACCCTCCTTTTGGGGTAGGTAGAAGATTTGGTGACTACTATCAATGGGTGGTCTTATCTATTATATTTTTTTGTGATCAATACAAAGAATGATAAGAAGGATTTTCCTATCATTATGGAGAGACCATGGCTTAATACAATAGATGCTAAGCTAGGATTAAGGGACTTATCCTTGGTAATTTCCAAGGAAGATGAGCATTGATCCATACATACATAAATAATTTCATGCATTACTTATGATGATAAAGGATGTAGTTATGGATTGAAAGTTCAAAATTTCAACACAATCCTTACTCTAGCCCATGACAAATTTGGAAAACAACTATGTATGCAAAAAGAAATAATGGCCACTAAACCAAAAGACACCAAGTGATTAAGAAATGAAAACATAAAACTATCTAAAAAATACATGAAAAAATCCAACCCATTTATTAACTTGTACCCCAAGAAAATAATCCAAATAGAGAACCTACAAAAGGATATCCTAAACCATGAGCATACACCAACAACAAGCAGTGAAGATGGAGACTCAAAACTTGAAATTAAGAATAAAAAAGAAAACATATTTAGACCTTCCAAAATGGAAATACCATATTTTCCAATAGAATATGTATCTCTAAATAATAAAAATTTGATTATCATCAATGTCACATGGGATAAAAAATGAAAATATAAATCAGTAAGGATGATAAACAAGAAATTTAGAGTGTATGATCCTGGGGATGTGCGATCCATTTTCTAAATAGTCACCCATGAGTTCAGTCATGGGAGAGGTACCCTATCTTAAATTAGGAATTGATAAGTTCATTTTAACTTTTTTGGTTTTTGTTTTATAATTTTTTGCTTTACATTTTTCTCAAATTTTTATCATTTTCTACATTCTTTAATATCTTCTCTATTATTTTTATATTTTTCACATTTCTTATCATTTTTCATTATTTAGTCTCTTCTAAGTTCTTAGATGTTTTTCTATTATTACATATTTCTCATTCTTTTTTATAATTCTACAATTTATCATGTACATATTTTTGTTAATCTTTCTAATAAAGTGTAAAGGAATAAGTAGGATGTAGTTGAAACAATAAGAATTTCATCTTATGTTGTCAAATCATTAAAAGGCTAATTGTATATATAGTGAGACCACATCATCAATCAACTCATTTCCAATAAAAAAATGTTCTTACTATAGACACAATGACATTCTTTTTATAATAAAACTAAAAGAAACCTATGATGATTATATTTGGATGGAATGGTAAAGAACCAAAAGGGAATGAAAAGTGTGTAATATTAAGGGGATTTGTGGATTATCTAAGCTACTACTATGAGTCTTATTACATTGTTAAGTTGTATTATGTACTTGAGTTCTAACAAAAAATGGAAGTGTGTTTTGAAATAAGTATTGCCTTGTCATGTCACTAGAAACACATGTTACCCATGCCTAAAGGTAGGTGACTTCTTAAAAATTTCAAGGCTTCTTGGACTCACATTGATTATGGGGCTAAAAATTCTTACATTCTAAGCATCATCTATGATTAAGAACCATTTTGATAATCTTTACACCTTCCAGACTACCTATTCTATCCATTTTTTTCCATTAAAGTTTGCAAAAATTTTGAAAATTTTAAGGATGATATCATAGCTACAATATATGAGGCCCTGTGATATCATATCAATGATGTTGCATCTACAATATAGCTCTTATAAAAATCTATATATATGCACAAAGTATTAGAAAAATTTTCATTCCATCATTTCATGCAAGAGGAGTTCATGTTATTTTTCTATCTAACAACCTTAAGAGCTCCATATCTTCCTTATTGCACATCTAATTTGAGGCATTCTTGATTCCCTTTGCTCCAGGAGTAACCATCTCAATCATGGGGGAGAGTGTTGCATGTAGTTATTGCAAATTGTGCTAAATTTTTCTAACATCTAAAAGAATAATTAAGGTTAAGAAAAATAAGAGATAATAATATTATGATCTAACAAAAGAAAATAAATTTAATGGTTCTTCCTAATCATCCATTCAAACACATTTTAAAGAATAAATTAGAGATAATGATGGATCATCAAGATAAATTTATTTTTTCAAATCAAACTTGAAGTTGGAGGACCATTAAAACCAAGGGAAAAGAGGCCTAGAGAAGGATGAATAGGAAAAAGTGCACATCAAACTCCTCTTACAAAGCAAGAGGCACAATTCTACTCAATACATCAACTCATACCTGCAATAGGACAATCTACATGCGTAGAAGTTGATGCACCGCCAGCTTCAAAACAAGGACAATACTTCACACTTTCTAATGAGTATCTCTAGGCTATTAAGGAGAAGCCTATCATGTCGACTGTGATAATGGAACTTAATTTTGGATCATTCATGTATTTTGCACTTGCAGAGGCTTGTGAACAACTCCATGCCTTACCACTCTTGCCCACCATCTTAAGAAATGATGAATGGTATTTGAGGAAAGTCCACCAATTCTAGCTAAATAGGCAAGATGATGCCATAGTAAAGATTGAGGGAGTAACAATGACATACTCAATAGAAGCAATTGAAAAAACACTGAATATATCAAATGTTAAGGCCAACATCACTCAAATATCCACAAGGTCCAACACAAACGTAAGGAATTTATGGTTGTAGAAGGAATATGGAACTATAGGAAAAGAATATAGAAAACTACCCACTGCAAAGAAGATATACTTAAAAATTTAGACATATTATATCTAGCCAACTAGAAGACTTAATCAAATTTCCACATATGTTGCTACAAGAAATGTTATCTTGATGGGGAAATTTTAAGCTAACATTATCCATCTATTATTTTTAAAAATCCAAAGAAGGTTAAAAGAGAAGAAGACAAGAGTACCCACTTTTTCATTCCCTTGTCTTATCAAAAAGTTCTACAAAAAATCTAGAATTTTAGGCTATACTAATGATGTTCTTCAAATAGATCAAAGTGCTTCATACACAAAAATCTCTAAGCTAGCACCACTCATGAAAGATCAAGTGGAGAAACTAGCAAGCACTAAGACTACAGTAGGGTCAAAACCAATGACAAATATCTTAGCCACAAGCATAAAATAGGGAAGACCCAATGGATCTACCCTAGTTGTAGAACAAGAAAAATAGAGTGCTCCACTAGTGTAACAAGCCTATAGACCATCTATGATCCATCTATAGTAAATATAATAGATAATCATTTGGAGCAACAAAGTAGTCTCAAGTATATATAAAGGGAGAGATAATCTAAGTTGAATTTTTTTTTCTCCACAAGACCTACCAATGGTCAAGTATCTTTGCAAGCAAGAGAAGATGATGACTAGGCACAAGAAATTTTAGGAAACATTGCATCATTCTAGATGATGTTAGAGATTGGAGAAGAACCCACTATAGTGGTTATGTAATATCAAGATGTAGTAGGAGTAGCAAAAGCAATAGTAGATCACATTAAAGAATCATTTAATATTCTTTTTATGCCACCAACAAACATTTTTGGAGCCAAAGATATAAAAACATTGGCTAGAACATCTTGGAGCCAAAGATAAAGACATTTTTGGAGCCAAAGATAAAGACATCTTGGAGAGACTACCATAGATAGGACAAGTCATGAAATGTTTTTTAATATCCCTAATGATATCACTATAATGTAGTTAGAATTAATATCCATAAAAGATAAGTTGGTCATGGCAGAAATGAGGATGCAACATGGAGAGAATGAAGTGTAGAGACTACATGAAGAATTAGTTGCATTATAGCTAAAGGATAAGACCTTCCATGACACATTGCACTTGACTAGCTGGCATAATTTAAAGATGAATAAATTAGTCAACTAATGAACAAACAAAAACAAATGAAGATAAAGAAAGAAAAGGTAGTGTAAAATGCTTCGATGTTAGATGCCCATATATACACCCATGCTAAGGCCATTGATACATTAGAAGAAGAAAACAAAAAGCTATACAAAATTTGAGGTTTACAAACATTGAGAAACAAAAGAACATACTTGAAGAAAGTATCAATAAGCTAAGAGATTAGTTCACTACAGTTAACCTAGATATAAGACAATGGACCCATGAGAACAAAATCTTACCAATGGAAGAAGCACACATAGTAAGACAGAAATCAACACATGGCTAAATGAGACTAAGAAGCACAAAAGACATAAAGAAAATTTCAAAGACCAAGTGGACATCTACAAATAGATTAATGAAAAAGAGATCTAGATGGCCAAATTCAAGATCAATTCATCAAGTAGAATTGAAGAACAAAGACATGCAAATTGAAGACCTAAAAGAATACATAGGATTAGTAAATATTTGTTACACTAACTTAGCCATGTTAACAATAGGTAGGGCAAAGATAGAATTGGAGCAGTGAGTGACTACAATATATGCCATGTATGATAAAGAGATTACATACAGGAAAGATGCACAACAGAAGCTTCACATCACAAACTCTAAATTACAAGTAGTCAAATCCAACTAGAAAGACCAAAAATATGTTGTAGTAAGTTTGTCTAGAAGAATGATTGATTACTAAGAAATGTAGAAGATGGCAAAATTCTTTGAGATAGAAAGAATGCAATTTGTAACATGGTATGTCAAGTTCAATAAAATGTTTCCACAATTACCATGTCCTTGAAAAGTATTGACTCCTATAAACATTTTTGAATTCACATGTATAGTGCATGATCCCAAAACAAAAGAAGAGAAGCTTAGAGTGTTGTTGAATAAATATCAATTCAAGAAATGAAATGAAAAAAAGAAGAAACTAATGGAGGGGGCACCACCACCAAGAGCATGAAGAATCTACATTAAGCTTTAATTTATTTTATTTTTTGTGATGTGTCAATCATACATTACAATTTTGTAACACCACTCGAATGAAGATGTGACATTAGTCACATAAATATGTGTTATGATGTCAAGTCCATGTAACCTCACAAGTTGTAAGGAACTCTAACCTCCTTTTGTTGGAAGTTGAGGATGAGTTTTTAGTTAATCGTGAGGGTATGATGAAATACTTGTTATCATAGACTATGATACTATATCTACGATATCGTAGATGCAATATCATACCTTAACATATGTTATCATAGATACGATGTATTAGGCCATGGTCATGCCTATAAATATGAGTCCATCATCATGTTGAAATGAATTTTAAGTGCAACAGTTAGAAAAATTCTTGCAGTTTGTTTCCATGAAGTTAGAGTTGGTTGTAAATGCCCATAGTGTGGTGAATTACAGTTGTACAACATCTTTATTTAAATGAATTTTTCTTGGACACAATTCATGAATGACAATAAAGATTGAGATTGTTCTTCATTATTACAACATATCAAATAGAATAGATTTTCTTTTCCATATTTTATAAGTTGTTCTTCATTTACATTTCATAAGTTGTTTACAATTCTAATGTTCATTAGTAAGGCAAAATGAGTATGACTGGTTTTGAGCATAAATTGTAATTGTTTGGTAACCCAATAGTGACTTTACTTGATTCACCCAGTAGTAAAGTTACTTGGTAATCCTAGTAGCAATTACATCAACCCATGATGTATACAAAAAACCTAGAACAAATACTTATTTCCATACAATAGAATAGCTTTACATTTTCATTGTACTTAGAAATAGAATTTACATCCATTTTCACTATGTTTACACCTATCATAATTAAATCCAACCAACATCATTTTATCATATACCTCACTAAGAGTTAAACCATACATTTTGCACCTTGCTAACTCTAAGTGGGAAGACAACAATCATGAACTTATTAATAAATCACCAGTATACTTACATTGTTCATTCATAGATTACAATCTAGTTGTGTGTGAATGCTTGTGACTTATATGATTGAGTATTATAATTCTCTAACCACCCATCAACTCCCTTAAGAGTTTTGGAATTAGGCATTAAGTTGTTGGATAACCATGTATAGGGATTACTACATCCAAAGAGTTAGCATCAAATAGTCAAACAAATAGCCAAACATGAAGTAAATAATAAGAAAAATAATAAAAAATATAATTAAAATAAATTCCATCACAATCCAACCCTAAATTTATGAAAGTAAAGCATGAAGCTCTTAGTATCCAAATGTTCCAATTAAGATGTATACTTTTAAAATATGGTACTAAGGCCACCAAACAACCTTATTTTTTTGGTCACCAAGGATCAATGAGCCCAAAGTATCCTATTTTTACCCCTCCATGTAGTGTTTTTTAAAGGTCCATAGGCCATGGACTTATTATAGATAGAAATGGTTTCATTAATTCTTGAAGGTTCCTTTAAAACTAACCAGCCACTCCCGTTATGCTAGCTCCATTAAACCAAACAATTATAGATGAGTTGACAACTAAATTTTCAATCTTTTCAACTCAAATAGAAAATATTAACAAATAATATATATTTATTAACTAAACCTAGGGTGGTAGGGAAACATACCAAATGAATATCGAATTATCTAAATGTTAAGGAGCCTAAATCCCCTATAATATCAGACAGTTGATGATCCCTAGGTCTTCTATGTTGCCAAATAGTTGATGAATTTGAAGTCTCATAAAGTGTCAAAAACTTGATGTTAAATCCTAATGACTTTTAGTTGATATTTCTTCTCTCAAAAAATAGGTTAAAACTATGTTCTAAGCACCAAAACTCTGCATGTATTAAGCTAATAGATGAACTGGCCCTTTCCTTCATAGTTTCTCAATTGAGCATTTCCATACATTACATACAAAACATTGCAACCTACATTTTGATCCCTAACACAAGTTGCAACAAAATTCATGATAATCATAAAATTGTTAGATATCCCTTTAAAATATGCATTAATGTAACAAACCTATTTTCCTTATGGATACCAAGCATCATTGAAGGAATCAATTCTAAAATTCTAAAACATTTTAAAAACCTTAGAAAATTGACCTAAAAAATTGGCAAAATTAAACAAAATCTAAATTAGATCAAAACTGAATGAAATTCACAACTAAACATAAATTTAACAATATAAATACAAATCAAAATCTAGATAGTACAATTATGCATAACCAAATCCATATCTTCAAGTGCATGTATATCCAAACCCAATAGTGCACTAACCAACAAAGCCACATCCCAATCACCACAAAAAGAAACCCTCATATGGTTATGATCTCCTAAATAGTTTCCAAACTCTAAGTGGATGTAAAAGTCAATGGCTAGTTTCAAAAAGAGTCTTAAAATGAATCCTTAAAAGGAAGGCACTTACATAGATCTAAAGGTTGCATAGGCTTAAACCTAGCTCCTTTTCTCTTAAGTAAGGTCTTCCTCTTTGGCTCTATCTCCTAGATGTTAGGAAAGTAATTGAATAATTTCTAATGGAAGGATTGCTAGGTATTTATACTCACAAGGACATCTCAGGATCAAACTAATTAACTAATTACTAATGGAAAACTAAAATTAAAAAGAAAACATGATTAATCTAAAATTTATAAATTTAATATAAAATAATATTCCTAAAATGGTATATACCCAACGTTGGTCTCCTAGGATACCTTAGATACTACCTAATAGCTATGTCATCTCAAGAAAAACAACGTTCTAATTAATGGCTCAAATTCCAAATAAAATATAACTAATTAGGATACCATTTCATAATACCTTACTAAAAATAAAATACCAAACAAATAATAATTAGTTTATTAATTTATAGAAAATCATAAAATCATACCAAACACTCATCACATAGCATACCACATGCCCAATGTGGAACCCTATGTGCTAATGACCTATCTAGTATCTAATACCTACTTATCCAAAATTCTAACAAAGGGGTTAGTGCACAAATAATTAAAATAAAATAAATTATAATACCAAAATGTGTATATAAAGTAATTACAAAGCACATAGCTTAGGTATGTATTTAAGTCCAAAATACAGATAATACAAACAAGCATACATAAATAGAAACAATCTAGGCACAAGGCAAAGAGTAAACAATCAACACATAAAGGGTTTAAATTTAAGACATACCAATTGGAAAGGGGTATTTAGAATATGGGTTTTACAGTCTCTTTTTGCTTTCACCATCTCACTCCCCTCCTCCATTAAGAATATTCCTCCTAAAACATCTCAAGGTGTGTGGTAATTAAATCCTTCTACACTTCCCAAGTTTCTTGCTAGGCATCATGCCTTATCCAAATAACCTTAACCATAGGAATCACTTTTCTTCTCAAACATCTCTTCATCCTATATACATTCTTAATAGGTTGTTCCATATAACTAACATTAGGTTGAAGTTGCACATTTTTCCATTCTATCACATGACTAGGATTCGAAATGTACTTCCTTACCATAGAAACATAAAACACACGATGAATAGACTACAACTACTATGGAAGATAAATCTACTATGTAACTTTCCCAATATTTTTTAAAATTGGAAGGGTACTAGTATAGCATAGTACTAATTTTCCCTTCTTGCCAAATCTCATAATTCCTTGTAAGGTGAAATTTTAAGAAAAACTTGATCTTTAATGTCAAACTCCAAAGGTATTCTTTCATTATTAGCATACTTTGTAAATCTATCTTGTATTGCTTGAATTTTCTCTATGACAATATTAATTTACTCTATTACTTCTTTGATGATGTTTGTCCTAGTCCTTTATATATCCTCTATAGTATCCCAACAAAAAGATGTATGGTAAGGTCTAACATACAATACTTCATATACTACTACTTTCAAATTGGCTTGATAAGTTTTGTTATAAGCAAACTCTACCAATGAAAGAACTTTGTTCCAACTATTGTTAAAGTACAAAGAACAAACTTTGAGCATATCCTCTAAAATTTGGTTTTTTTTCTTTGTTTAGTCATCTATCTAAGGATGATAAGCTAGGTTGAGATTCAACTTAGTGCCCAAAATCTTCTATAAAAGCTACCAAAAGCTGAACATGAACTTCACATCTTTGTCAACTATAATCTTAGTCAAAACAACATTAATCTTAATAATATGTTATAGGAATAACTAAGTAATATCTATGGCATTGTTTATTGCTTTCATAGCTAAGATATGAGAAGACTTGGTCAAGAGATCTATGATCATAAAGATAAGATCCTTCCCATTCTTAGTACAAGGTAATATAGTAATGAAATCTATGTTGATGGCCTTTAATTTCCATTCTAGAATAGTATATGGGTGGAGGTGTCCACCGAGTCTCTAATGCTTTACCTATACTTATTGACATACCAAACACCTAGCCTCAAAATCACCCACATCTCTGTTTATGTCTTTCCACTAATAGTGCCTCTTGATTTTCTAATACATTTTATCATTACTTGAATAAATCTAATACTTACTTAAGTGAGTCTCCTCAAGAAATTTCTATTTTATTATTTCTAGTACATAAATCATGTCTTTAAACCTCATTAAACATGAATTTTCCACTGTAATAAACTAATACTTGTATAGTTTATACTATAAACTTTTGTGATTTATCCAAAGCATGATATGCTTACCATACAAGTAGTGTCTCAAAATTTTAAGAGTAAAAACTTTCACAACTAGCTCTAAATCATGTGTTAGATACCTAGCCTCATGAGGTTTCAACTATCTAAAAGCATCAACCATTACCTTCCTCTCTTGCATGAGAACTCCTCCAAATCCTTCTCTAAAAGCATTCATGTAAACATCATAAGGCTTCTTAGGAGTTGGTGAGATTAGCATAGGTATTATGATTAATCTTTTCTCTAACTCAAAATATTTTTGACATGCAACACTTCAAGAGAAGACACTATATGTTCTTAGCAACTTATGTAGAGATGTTGCTATCTTAGGGAAGTCCTCCAGAAACCTTAGCTAGTATATAACTAATCCTTAAAAACTTCTCATTTCATTTACCAAGATTGGAACAAGCTAATTATTAATCATTGATACTTTCACAAGGCTTACTATTATACTTACTCCTAACACCACATGACTAAGAATTGAATCTCTCTCTTCCAAAAGGCACATTTAAAAGCATGAACATAGAGTTGTTTCCTTAATGCCTATAGCACCATACTTAAGTGTTCCTTATTTTCTTCTTTATCCTTTTCCTCTACTAGATCTAATTTATTAATGCTTATTTTGGAGATTTGACATTGAAATATTTATTTTATCATGGTTTTGACATTACATCTTGAATTTTACCCAATTTGGATCCATTTTGATTCTATTTTATCTTTGTCAAATTTCTAGGATGTAGAACTAGGGTTTTCTGCTATTTTTTGTATTTTTAAGGATCAACATGACTCTAAATGATAACAACGCAAAAGAAAAAGATATTTAATATGTTGACATGAATCCTGAAGCATCTTTCCTAATGCATTACAAGGTTTTAACATAGATCATGATGAATTTAGATGATGTTAGCAAATAACATGTGTAAAAATAAGAAACTTTTGTAAAGAAAGCTTATATTTATTAGATTTCAAAATTTGTCAAAATGACTAAAAAAAGTGGTTTCTAGGGCATTCCAACATTACTGAATGTTGGAAAAAGTAAAATGTGAATGTTTAAAATGCTTCCTGGATTATTATTTTGTTAGGAAAACCACTCTTGCTTAATATTTTGATTAGTAGGAAGATCATTCATTAGTATAAATTTCTATTAACCTAGGAAAACCATTCATTTGGTAATTATTATAGTAAGGTATGCACACCATTTATTGGTAATCATATGAAACTTAGGGCTCATGAAACATTAACATTGCATGTATAGTTTGGTTATGTTTTCCCATCAACTAGGCTTTTGTCCTGATATGGTGACTTGATTACTAACATTTTGTGGATTAGATAATTTTTATGAAGTTAGCATGGAGAGCATGGCTATTTAGTTTTAAAGGAATCATGAACACACTGCAATGCTTTACTATTTATAGTAGCGAATTCCTTGTCACATTGGCCATTGAACAACACTCCATGGAGGGGTAAGTAAGTAAAAGACTTTGGGCTTCTTGCCCTAGTGATAATAGAAAAGAAGGTAGTGAAACTTAGGCTGGCCTTTATATCAGATTTAACAAACATTAAATAAGTCCTACATGCATATTTTGGTTTGGATTTGACACTTGATAAAATCTTATTATGCATAATGAGTATATATCCCAACTTTGGCATTATGAAACATTATGAAATTTATTAATTATTTGATATTATGTATTTTTGGATTTTTTTTGACTAAATATTGGATGCATGTGTGTTTAGGATTCTTGCATGCTAACGTTTTGGATGTAGCTACCCTTGTTCATGACTTTCTAGTTATTTGACAACTATTTCCAAAACCGTTAAGGAGTACTTATAATTTATTTTAGTCTTTGAACTAAATTTTCCCTTTGCTTTTAGTTCTCAAGTAATACAAATGTTTATGATGAGGAATCAAATAGAGAAGCTAAGGCTTAAAATAGAATTTGTGCATTTTCTAATTTTATTTAAGTTGGTAATTTGATGTAGTTTTCTAAGTTGTAATGTTGAGTTGGTATTTTATACTATATGATGCATTTTGTTTAGTAGCAATGTGTGGACTTTGTACTTAACTATTTGTGATGTAAGCCTAACATATATTTTAATTACTTATGTTGCAACATTGGTTTAGCATTAATATTTTGGTTTATGGTTTGTTAACACTAGTGGACCAATTCCTTTATGTAATTTGGATAATAATTGTATTTATTCTATTGTTATCGTATTCCGCCTAATGTGTATTTTTGGATTTGATATTAAGACAAAAAATTACCATTATGTAGTGAATAGGTTAAGTTTTATATGTAAAGGACTATTAGCATTACAATATAATTTTATATTTAATTATTCAAAAATTTTGTGTTGCTTTGTGCCTATTTTATGAATGTTTACTACTTTACTTGTCATATTTTCTTAGCATCCTTCGATTTTTGAATATTGTGCTTTCTTTTTATTAGTATTACCTTCCTAGAATAATCTTGGTTAGTGGGGTGTTACACACACCTCTCCTAACTATTATGTATTTTTGTCCAAAATAACTTTAGAAAGACAATTTTACCTATTTTTATCAAATCTTTCTATTATTAAATATAACTATTGTCATTGGATGTTGATTATTTCATAGAAAAGAGGTTTAATGCTTTCATAGTCATCATATTAATTTGACTTTTTACTTGTAGTAAATAAACTTAAACTTATTCAAGATTATGACCAGATCAAAATATTTTATTTACAGTGACTAAACATCTCCCATTTGCAATACGTCTAAAGAGAAATAACACAAGTAAACCAGAATATGAAGAAGTCTTTTGGTATTACAATAAAAAAAATTATTTACCATGACCAAAAAACTTCCCATGCCTAGACAACTTCCAAGTTACATGTACCAAAATTACACTCATTCTCCTAGGGTTTCACTACCTCTTCAGTAGATTAATATTTAAAAACTCAATGTATTTCTTACTTCTCCTTTTATAAATCCATTAAAACTTGAATATAACATTAAAGGAAGAAAAATTATACTTGGTATAATTATCAATAAGGGAATGATAGAATATATTGTTAACTTCATAGATTCTACATCTTTAATGCTTCTTTTTGAAAGCCTAAAAGTAGAGTAGAAGTGCATACAAATGCTACTTTGTCATATCATTTTCCTACTTCCTCCTTTTAAAACTGAAACACCACCAAATCTATACTATGGAATCCTGACTGTAAATTTTGGCTAAGTGTTGAGGCTATGTTCTCCCCAGATGGGAGTGTAGTCAGCCTCTTGTGGAGACTGTAGTTAGTAGGAAAGCTAGTTTTGGAAAAAAAATTTAAGTGTTGACACTACACTCTTCCTAGATGGGAGTGTAGTTAGCCTCTCATGGAGAGTGTAGTTAATAGAAGGCTACTCTTTGCAAATTTTGTTGGGACTATGCTCACCCCTAGTTGAGAGCATAGTCAGCCTCCCTCCCATGGAGAGTATAGTCAACCTTTCATGGAGAGCATAGTTAGCTTCTCTTGGAGAGTGTAGTTAACAGAAGGCCAATTTTTGCAAATTTTGCTTAGTGTTGAGACTATGCTTGCCCTCAAATGGAAGTGTAGTTAGCCTGTTGTGAATTTTTTCTAAGTGTTGATACTACACTTGTCCCTAGTTGAGAGCATAGGTAGCCTCCCATGGAGAGTGTAGTCTACAAAACCCATTTTCTCACAAATTTTACGAGTATTAAGACTATGCTCTTTCCCAACCCAGAGCATAGTCAGCCTCTTGTAGAGAGTGTAGTTAGCCAGAATAGTCTCTAGTACCCTCCACAGCATAGCAACACTCAGCTTAGCTCTAGAATGTAGTCAACTCACCTTCAACAAGCATAGTTAGCAAGATACTTCCTTTTTGTATTCCATTTTGCCCCAAAGTTGTAACTATGCTTAATCCCATGAGAGAGCATGGAGAGCATAGTCCCATAGAGTGTAGTCTTTGGCTTTCATGTTTTAGGTACCTTGTGGTCTTCTTGGCACACACATGTGATTGGCAGCATAGTCACAATCTCATAATTTTGCAAGGTCTAGCAAAGCACAACAGCACCAGCCCCATTGATAGACCACATGAATAGTGACTACACTGAGCATAGTCCTAACCATCACCTCTGCCACATGGTAGTTATCCCAAATTTTTGGCTAATCCCAGACCTATAAATATCTGTGCCCTCAAAGTTTTTGGGATAGGGGGGGGGATGCAAAATCGAAGGATCAATAAATCTAAGAAGAACTTGGGAGAAAACCAAAGGCATTTTGGTGAACCAAGAAGAGGTGAAGTTACAGACCATCATAGACCCCCATAACCCAATAAAACATCATAGCCAATGGTACACAATGGTGGCCAATCGAGTAGATGTAGACACCTCAGTGGAATGCCAGTCTTTGTGGCTAGACACCTCAAAGACTGTGACTACACTGTCCACTGCACCTATTGTACACCGTGTACGTTCTAATCCCTTTTCAACCCTAGTTAGGGGTGGTGTTCTACTTCACTCTCTTTATCCTTGCATTTTTCACACTTTATTTGCATTTTTTTCATTGTTTTATCACATAGTCACATTGGAATTATGCTCAGGTGATAGTTTCTATGTGTTGACACCACCAACTTTGCTGAAACTCTTGACTATGCTCGTTCCCTCGGGCACCTCTTAGCTACGCTCAATCCCACTAACATCATAAACACTATGAACACCAGAAACATTGTCTACACCATTAGCATTGTCTTACATCAGCATTGTAGCTAACCATGCTACACCCCCTGTTGCATCTGGTAAGTCCCTATTCGATTAACAAGATCATCCAGGGCACCTTGTCTCCACCTTCAATAGGCCTTTGCATGGATTTAGGGTTAGGTTATATGCCTATGGACCTTGATGTTCCAATTGCTAACATTTTCATTTGCTACAGTTTTCTAGCACTAAAAGGAGGGCTAAATCACTTTTTTGGACTTTGTTGTGGTTGTCTCGTGTGCTCTCTACATCACAGTTGCTAGATTCAAGCCAACATAGATCATAACACCCCTATGGACCTGCTACACGCACAATAGTAGTTTGATCATAGGGCAACATAGGCATCATCTACTAACCTATTTGTGTAGATTGGACCTCATAGTTGGTCCCCTTGGGACCCCACATAATAACCCAAATCATACTCCTTTTCAATTATTGTTAAGTTCTTGTTCTCTTTAGTTGGAGTGTAGTTGACTCCAACGTAGTTAGCGTAGTTCACTCTCTAGCATGGAGAGCATAGTTAGTGTGGTCCACTCTCTGATGTGGAGAGCGTAGTTTACTCTCCAGTGTAGTTAGTGTAGTTTTCTTTTTGATGTAGAAAGCATAGTCCACTATCTGACGTAGAGAACCTAGTCAGTTGTGTTAGCTGAGACAAGGTCAATTTTAGTTGTAGTACATAGTGTTTTGTGACTAAAAATCCTTACAGTCCCCTCTTGCAACTTGATCTACGATCATGAACCTAGCTCAACCTTCGACGCCAATCTCAAACACACTTGATATTTTTCCCATCCAACAAGAGACTAGGATTGACGATCTTAGGAGTCTCATAATGGTAGGATGAAGACAATCCCTTAGGTTATGAAACCAGGATCTAGAATATGCCATGCTAAGTAATGAGCAATACAACTTCATATGCACAAAGATTCAAGCAGGGTTATCTATAGACTACCTTAACATGAAGGAAAAAGAAAACTATGAGTTGGTCCACCAGGATGGACAAGAGTATATCCCCTCCTCCTTTGATATTATCCTGCTCACAGAGCCCTACCATCAACTATTAGCCCAACTCATTTGAGTAGGTGAGCACGACATAGGAACATACTATGAGGAAGTCGTACAAGAGGAAGAGAATGAGTTTGAAGCTTCCTTCAAGCATGACGGTTCCTTCCACACAATCTTCCAATGAGTGATCCCCACTTTGGCTCCTCAGAATTGTTCACCTATCTTTCTTGAGACAGTCATAGCTAGGCCTAGATCAATGCTTGTAACAGCAACACATTAGACATAGAACACACATTACAACGTAATAGCTCCCATTAACTTATCCTTCATGGCATCATCCCAACCCATTTAGCCATCTTCTTCTATAGTAACCATATCAACTCAACCATACGTCAATGTAGGGCCTATCTCTAGGCCCCAAATGACTCAGGCACCTTATGTTCTACCTACTTTGTCAGCACCCTCAGCGTCGGTCCAACCCACATATGCGTTGCTTCCCCCAGTCATTGTTCCCATAGCACGACCCATGCATCAAGTGCATTAGATGATTTTGCAACTCGCAACTAGGCCATGGGCTGCACAACTAGTCCAACAACACATAGTACAACCAACACAACTATCTAGAGTGTCTCAAGACTTAGACCAAGCATTCCAGATGATCCAAAGCTTGATAGAAGGGGTGAAGCAACTTAAAGCTACCTCCTCCAAAATTGTCAAAGTGATGGACTTCTACTAGGATGATCCTACAAGCCTTATAGTCCCACCTCTAACTCTTCCAACTAGGGTCTCACTACCTAAATTCACCAAATATAATAGTAAGGGTAATCCCACTATGCATCTAGTCATGTTTAGGTTAGAGTGCCTACTGTTGCAAGCATGGCCACATGCCATCATCTGTGACTTCGCCATGTCAATTGACTAGCAAAGCATTAGATTGGTACCATGCATTTCCTAGAAGCTCTATCTCCTCTTTGGAGGACCTCTTGATCCAATTTGTAATGTGCCTCAAATACAATACAACTTGAAACTAAAGGCCACATTAGACCAACTAATGCAAGTTAAGTAGGGCCACCTAAAGCCTGTGTAGAAGTTCATCAACACTGGGGTGCTTCACTAAATGAAATATAAGAGCTGATAGCTGAAGCACATCTCTTAGCAATTTTTAAGGATGTAGTCAATGACTTTATAAAGTCAAAACTATATTACCTGGGCCCACAATCCATAAGTAAAGCCTTTGCTCAAACTAAAAGCATAGAAAATGTGATAGAAGCTAATAAGGACTTGGACTACATGGCCTACAAGAATCAACATGCAAGGAGAGATAAAGATAAGGGAAAACAAAATGCAACAATGGCAACTATAGCCAAGGAGGCCAAGGTAACCAGTTGGGGGTCAACAGCTAGGTAGCCTAGAGACCTAGCTAACAACCAAGCTACCAATGCTAGTGCCAAGGCAACCAACCAACCTACATCCTTAGTGGCCACAAAACAAGTTGTTCAAAGGTCCAACTTTGAGCACAAGGATCGCTCTAAGTATACCTCATTTCCACTAAAGCCTTCAAAGCTACTGGACTACTTGCTAAAAGCTAGATGCATCCAATACAAACAAATGTTTGAGCATGCCCATAAAAAACATGATAGATACTATGAACTACTAAGAAATCCTTCTTCAACAGCACTGAACAAGCCCTCAATATTAAGGCACTTTAGGCTGGACCAATCTTGCCATTACCACTAGTTGCCCAGCCATAGCACAAACTTTTGCTTAGCTTTGCAAGATGATTTTCAAAGGATGATCGATAGAGGCAAGTTGGTTCTTGATACTACAAACCCAGTTCAGCCTCAAAACTAGTCCATGAGGGTGTACAATGATCCTCTAAATGTAGATGATGTTGGCTATGTCATAAATTCTATAAGCATTGATGATGACTCAGAACTGATGTAGCAACCATTCGTGGTTTAGGTGCCCTCTAGTAGTAAAAGGATCCCCTCATCTCCCTTAACTTTGAGACCTCCTTTCATCATTAGAGTGCCATCTCAAGCACCTCCAATATCCTTCATAGTTAGGGTTCCCCAACATGTCACATCAACAAAAACCACTTAGCCGCCCTTTGTCGTTAGAGTGCCACAACATGCTAGCCCCTCACCTACCTAAAACCTTGTAGTAGCTCGCACATTAGTTTCTTTCTTTCCAAGGGGTAACCCCACTAGAAACTTTGGTAGGCTCTAGAGATGGCAACATACGAGGCTTAATGAGCATCTCGTAGATAAGATGATTAGGAAATATCAAGGCCAAAGAGCACTCAGTCCACCAAAATCAATCCCTATATCTATGATTCCCATGGCCAAAACAATTGAAGAGGCCATAACCAGAAAATTACAAGGGAGCACTAAGGCTCCTAGGCAAGCTAAGCAAACAAAGCCCAAGTTGCCTCCATGAGAAATTTGTCTCTTAGGTCGCATGGAAGAAGTTAAGGCCAATAAAAACATGGAATGGCAAGGACTTCGTGGATGCATTAGCCCAAGTTAAACAAGTGCTCAAATAGAAAAACACAACATTGAGCTTGTGTGACCTAATCATAACCTTGTCTACCCACCACGAAGCATTGGTGTAAATTTTGACCTCCATCTCTGTTACAGAGGACATCACTGTAGATGAGACCTCCATCCATGTAGTGATGCTATTCCCCTACACCATAGGAATCAAGTTTAACATCCCTAGCATTTCGCAATGAAGTAATTAAGGTTAATCTTGAGAGGGGTGAGGTCATAATAACTCCTATGTTCATAAATATATGCATTGGGCAATGCAAGATTCGTAGAGTACATGTCGATGACAAAGTAGCAACAAATGTTATACCATACACTGTTATGGATAAGCTAAGCCTCATAGAGAAAATTAGGCCAACAAAAACTACAGACTTAAAATCCTTCAATGGGTCATGCGTCATCGTTAGGGGCATTGTTACAATAGCTTTTGTAGCAGGGGAGCAACTCACCACCATAGGTAGACCTTGGTTGGTCCAATTATGAGTTGTTTCCTCTCTGATTCATCAAGAGATCCACCTTTCATATGAAGGTTGTGAGGTTATCATCCATGCTGATAATGTCTTTCCCTTAGCCATCAACAACATAGACATGGAGCAAAGGTTAGAGGTTGAGTTTCCTAATGATACACTTGCAACAAAGAATGAGACTCATGAGGTAGACACACCTGAAAGAGTAGTAGGAGTTAGTGACCTCTAGGAGGATGTCCTTTGGGTAGAATTACTCTTTGACATAGCAAGTGAAGGTCAAGGGGATTACCAAATAGTGCAATCCAAAACCTACGCATCTCCTAACCCACATTAGGTCAGGAAGCAACTGTGCGACTAAGGTACCCACTTAGTTCAAAATGTGCTAGATGCTTATTTTCCATTTGCTTCTACACATCCTATATTTTACTTTTTTCTTATGTTGCATTTGTTTCACATTAGATTAGCATTATATTATGTTATTTGTTTTTAGGTTGATTGGTCAGATTATGCACCAGTTCACATAGTTTATGCATTTGCTTGCTTTGTTTATGCATTGATCTGCCTTATGCATTTGCTTGCTTAGCTAAAAATTTTGAAATTATTAATTTAATGCATAAAAAAACTCAAACATGCATAAAAATTGTAAAAGCCAAAATTACAAAAACAAAGATAGCAATATGCGGCTCGCTATGGCCTTAACCCGGCAACGTTGCATCCCACTATGGCCTTAAACTGGCAACACTGTGACCTGAAATGGCCTTAAACTATCATCCTTAAACTATGTTAGTAGCCTAGAATGGCCTTAAACTATCATCATGGCTTGGAATGGACTTAAACTAGCATGAGGCCTATCAAGGATTTAAACTAAAAAAAAACTTGCTATGGCTCACAATGGCCTAGACTTGTATACTCATAGCTAATGCAATAAAATCATCATATAGGGATAAAAGTTTACACATTACACTTAGCAAATAACCATCCATAGAAAATGTAATATGAATAGTAATACATAGCATGAATAGCATCACATACAAAAATGTAGCAAAAAATCCTAGTGGGAGGTACATCTAGTCATGCTCAACCAGTAGCGCTAGGTGGTGGTGGAGGAGGTTTTGCTCCCTCTACCAAGTTGTTGAGGCCTACAGCATCACCAAGTACCTACCACAACCATTAAAAAATATGCATAATTAGTAAGCATGAATGAATTAAATGAGCTAACTTAGAACATGAAAAGCATAAAAAAATAATGTAGCAAAAACTAACCTAGGAGGATCCCGCATTGATGAGTTTTGGAGGTAACTTTCCAAGGCCAGCCTCCAAGCGACAGAGGATCTTAGCTTCAGAAATTTGCATCTAATCTTCCTGGCCAAAGTCAATACTTGCAATGGTCTTTCCTTTGTCCATGGTGGTCCATGTAGGTGGCTCCATGGAAAATATAGTAGAAGAGGCCTCTCCAAATGGGGTGACAATCTTCCTCACGGGGGAGTCACTCACAATCGCACACTACGTGAACAAGTCATACATCTAATTTCTACCAGTTGCCTCAAGAAACATCTTGAGGTGATGGAATTCAGTAGACTCTTCCTTATACCATTGTAGGTACATGTAGCACTCTTTCTTGTACTAATGATTATGATTCTTCTGCAATTGTCCCCACTGATAAACCTTTGTGCTATAATTCTTCAAATCCTAATTCTTCTAAGCAAGAAAATCCATCTAGAGCTATTGATTCACTAGCTCCCACATGGCCTCATGCTTACCTTTGAGAGATGTCTAATATCTAGCATACTTAATCTTAGAGATACGCAAGGTTCCATCTCCCCATGATCTAGCTACTATGAAGTCGTATTTGGATTGAAGATCCTTAATCTTCTCATCTTGGCTAGTCATCGTCTCCTGTAGTTCATGCATGCATTTCCACATGTGCTCATTAGAGTGCCTACAAACCCATAACAACTCTGCACAAGAAAGCATGCACTTGTTAGATGTCTCATACATGTGACAAGGCACATGATCAACTTTAGGAGGAAGGTCAAGTAGAGTGTCCACCCTTGTCACCTTGCTCGAATTCCACTGTAGCTTAGGACCTGTAGACATACAATAATTGATTAATCTCAACCGAAAACTAAGCATTTAAGTAATAAGCTAGATAGCATAGAGTGAAATAGCACTACACACATACCTAGCTCTTTATCTGCTTGTCGCAAGTGGTCCACCATTTACTCAACAATGCCTTCCATGAAGGTAAGTTTATTCAACATCTCTATCCATGGCTCCATGCAATAGGTAGATATAGAATTGCAAGTGGGTACATCTGACACTATAATACAACAATGCAATTAGCACATGACCTGACATAGCTCAAGATACCAGAGTAAACAAGGGAAGATAGATGGCAATAAAGGTAGATTACCTAGGAAGCCCTCAGGCATAAGTGTAGGGGGCTCACCTAGCTGTGTAGTATCAAAAAAGTGTCAAAATCACCCCTATTAGGGTAAAGAAACTCCTCCTCTTCCAAATACCAGAGGACCTCTACTGCCTTGTGAAGCTCATCCCCATGAGCTACTTCCTCCTTAGCCTAAGGAGGCACTTCCTTCAATGCCACCTTAGGCATTGTCCTTACAGCCCTCTCTTCTTTTTCTACAATTAACACATATACACATATAGCACATCATTAGCTAAGGTTTGCAACATAAATTCAACTAAGGCATCTAAGAATCTACACATACTAACCTGCAACATCTGTATGCAAGCTTTGTAGCTTGATGCAAATATTTTTTATGCTTGGTTTCTTGATCTCAGGGGTAGCTTTATCTTGAGGACACGACCTCTTGATCTTTGCCTTAGACAACCCCAACATCTTTGCTATGTAGCAATTTTCCTTGTTCACATCCTTGGTACCTACTGAAGGCCGCTCACCCACACTATCACATGAATAATGCAAGTGTCCCACAAGAACCTTAGTCGTTACTGATAATGACTCATTGATCTCCTCTACAGGGTCCTACATGTGTGTGGTCAAAAATATATGTTTGACCCATGACTGAGATAGCTACTCATAGTCCTAAACCACCCATCATCTATCATCCTACATGGCTAGAAGCTTTGCAAACCTTTGTAAGTATCCTAAAAAGAATACGAAGTGGATGTAAGACCTCACTTGGAGGTTGAATCGAAGCTAAGAAATTTTTGGATGTAGACCGGTGGCTATGTATGTGGCCCCATTAAATCTTGTATCCTCTAGCAGCACCTCTTTCATCACCTATGCCTATTCCACCCCTAGGAACTTTCCTTGGAAAAGCAGTTTTGGAAAGGCACAAGTGCAGAATAGAGGGTAGAGCTCCTACACCTTAGGCATTTACACATTTTTGATTAATATGCCTTTGTGAGATTGAGTGGCCCTCAACTAGTCCTCAATCTTCTCTTTGCAATCCACCTCCTTGTTGGCCTTATCAACAATTGTTGGACCATCAGTGGGAATGCCAAAGAGATTACTGAAGAAGGCCTTATTGAGGTCTAGCACTACCATCATGTCATGTACTAGGGTGACAAACTTCCTAACATTGCTACTAAAGGAGTCAATGATGACGACCATTTCGACCATCGGGATACTTGACCCAAGTTTTCAACACATCTAGTGTTCTGTGGCATAGCCAGTGCTATGCACCTTCTATGTCCTCATATTTCATGATCAAGGTGGCCTTTGTGCGATCGATGGTGACCATCATCACCTTGGCTAAGGTAACCACCACTACAATACAAAGCAAAACAAGGTTAGTATTTCATCATGAAAATAAGGCAAATAGAAGGGCATATATGCAAGCACATAAGCAAAAATGTAGATACATACGTGGCACAAAAGGAGTGCGAGACAGGGGGTTATTGTAGACACCTCCTTAGAGTTAATCTCACCAACATCCCACTCCTCATCTAACTTGCCATGGATCCTACATTGCTTGTATGCCTTTAGGTGATGGGAGATATAGGTCTTCAGATTACATCCCATTTTACTTAATCATAGCTACTCGAATGCTCATGCTAGACGAGAAACCCTCTACGGTAGTGCTGGTTAAGGCCAAAGCATCTGGATCATCATGTAGGCCATCTTCATCAACTTTGAACCTGACAATCAACCATAGTGTAACAATGGAAAACATCGACAGCTGGAAATACCGAGCGGAGTTTTTTGTAAACAGTTCCAACCCCAGATCCATGCGAGGGCCATGCCGGAGAAGACGAATCCGAGGTGCCCTGAATGGTCTTGTTGATCAGATAGGGACTTACTTAATTAGTAAAATTTTGTAATAATTGGATAGAAAAATGGTGATTTCAATGGGGAGATATAATATCATTAATCTCGAAGGTAATTGAAAGTGATGTAAACGATTTAAAGCAATTGCAAAATCTGTATAGATAGGATGCAAGAAACTAGATTTAGAGAGTGTGCAATCCTAAGATCTGGGATTTAACTTATGAAAAAAGTATGTTGGATATAATTATTATAGGAAAACTTTGGTTTAGATGAAGCACATGCCAACAACAAGAAAGCTGTTTAAAGATAAAATAAGCAAGGGTCGATCTACCTTATTCTAGCCAATCTGGGTGCAAGGGAGTCAGACCTGAAGCAGAATATCCGTTACCTGGCTATTTCTAATTAAAGATTCTTGTCAATCACCTTCGATGTTCTTACAATCGCTGATCCTCTTTTGCTCTCTTGTCAATCTTTTCCAAAAGTTGCCAACGATTGCCAATGAAAGAAAATTGCTCACGGAGAAAATTTGCCTATCGAGAGAAATTTTTGCCAACCCCTTGATCCTTATCAACTGGAGTATTTATAAGGTTAGGGTTAGGAGAAAAACATGGTTTAGATGATGCATGTCCTGAACTTATAAAATACTGTTGACTTGATGTGTTTGTGTTTGAAGCTTGCAGAGCCACGCTGCATTACATTCTGAAGCGTAATGTGTCGTAATCTACTTTTGCTGGAGCTTTGGCAACAAACTGTTCTTTGGTTACACTGTAATACGCTAGAGAGCGTATTATGACGTAAGAACTGCTGATGCCTGAATTACATTATCTCTGTCATTGAATGTATTATGCTGCATAGCATAATTCAGCGTAAAATAGCGAACCTGCAAAAAATTGAAGTGTTGTCGCCACGCTTCCCTTGTTTCTGTTCAGTCTTTCTGGGGTTTATTACGCTACACTGTGTAATGTAGCGTAATAGGCCCTTATCCAAAAAAGAAAACTTGTTGAGACGTGTGGCAATCTGCAGATCGTTGCTTGAGCCTTGAGATTTTGTTGGACCATCGATGTCTCGAGTTTTTCCATCTCCATTGTTACGATTAGATGGACTATCTTCTGGAATTATGCCGCATTATGCTACATTATGCTGTGTTGCGTAATGCAGCGTAATATGCCAAAAGTTAAGATTTTTAAAACATAGAAAACTCGCGAAGTTGAAGTCTTGCCATTGTGCACCCCTTATCTTGTTCTGTCCTCTGGAGTCTATTACACTATGCTGCGTAGTGTGGTGCAATAGACCCTTAGCCGAAAAGGGAACTTGCTGAGCCGTGACTTGTCGCAAATCCTTGCCTGAGTCGTAAGATTTTATTGAACCGTTAAGGCCTCAAAATTTTCATAGTGTTTCAATGGCCCCTCTTTGTTGACATTTAGAGGGCTTGCCCAAAAGATGTCGACAAAGAATACGAAACACCAGAGAGGTAAAGGCACCAACAACGTCCATCGACAACTGCTCAGATGTCGCTCTATCAAACTTGGAAGTGCGAAGGCAGGAGGAGGAGAATAGGAGGGATCTTAAAGAAGTGAGAAGGGAAGGTTTGGGGAGGTTCGCAGGTGTATTTGTGAGAGGTTACACAACCATGCTGCATATGAAGGGCTTGCACGGACAAGTTGTGTTATGCCCGTATGGCCTGGATGAGTTGTTTTACATCCATTTTGCCTAGCTTTGCCCATTTTTTGAGTGCAACTTACATTCCATGAGGCGAGTTGAATTACGCCAGTTCATGGACATGATGATGCGAAATAATTAATTATATGTTCACATTCTATACAAAAAAAGAAGAGGGTAAAGATGGTCATAAGGATAAGGGAAGGAGAAAGTGAAGTAAGGTATCTGATGGAGGGAGAGGTAGGGTTTTCACTCCCAAGTAGTTAGGCTAGTTTGAGCAGCCACTTTAGAACGTCGTGACACCTCACCTCCTAGTGAATGCATTCTCGATCAACGCCATCGTAGCAAGTAACCTACAAAACATAACAAAGAACGGAGAGCAAAAAAAATCTTCCTAATCACTAGGAAGGCTTTTGAAACAAGCGTTATCCGAAGCAAAAAGGAAAATGTAGGCCATGAAAAAGGGACCGTAGCAAGGAGCAAGGCTCCCTATGTTGATGCCACGGTTCATGAAGTCATTGTCAACAACCAGATTCATCTTACTCAGTCGACTCGGCAAAGAACCAGTCAAATGAATCTACTAAGCTAAAGTCTGGTGGCAGTGTTGGGTGGAGGCTACCGGAACTATGGATGACCACAGTTTCTTTGGGGTCCCAATCAGTGAAGTTGATCCCAAGAGGTGCAACTACAGAGTGGTTGTTGTAGCAACATCTCCAAGGGATCAGTAGTATTCCTTTTGGCATATCTGAGGAATCAGTAGGATACCAGTGGGGTAGCGGTGTTGCATCTATTCCAATGCCTTACTCATTCCATCTGGTAGGGATGCAATGCAAGAGTGATCATGCTCGCTTGCTTCATGGATTTTCTATTGACGGATTCCAGTTTTGAGTCCTGGTTGATCGTTATTGTTAGTTTTAAGTCTCAGCAGACCGTGGTCTCGGTTGAACATCTGGGCAGATTGAAACCTGCTAGTTTTATGTCATAGTGGATGGTGGAAGAGCTAGTTTATGATCCCAACAGACTGTGCTGTGGGTGTCAGTTTTATGCCATGACCAAGGGACAAGTCTATGCTAGTTTAGTATCTCAGTAGTCGTATGCTTACCTTGCTAGTTTCATGTCATGGCAGACGATCGGAAAATTTGCCAGTTTAGCATTTGGATGTGTTTCTCCTCTATCGAGTCTAAATCCACGAGCTTGGACTTGTTGTGTTGAGTCTCATTTATAACTGTGGAGAGAACCATCCACAATGAGGGGATTTGTAGTTCCAGGGGCAACACTACTTCATATCCATAGACTAGGTTGTAGGGTGTCCTATCAGTAGCTGTTCTGCATGTCATACGATAGGCCCATAGCATGTAGAGGATTTTTTCATGCCATCATTTTTTGTTGCTACTGAGCATCTTCTTGAGTTGATTGATAACCACTTTGTTTGTTGCTTCTACTTGACCATTTTCTTGCGGGTAATAGGGTGAGGAAAAAGATTTCTTGATACCAAGGTTATTACAAAAGATTTGGTTTTAGTACTACTAAATTGTGGCCCATTGTCAGTTACAATAGTCATAGGAAGCCCAAATCTAGTTACTATATTGTCTAAGATAAAATGGCAAACCTATTGAGATGTAATCTTTCGTAGGGGAATAGCCTCGACCCACTTCGTGAAGTACTCAGTGGCGGTGATAATGAAGCTATGTCTTGTGGAAGACTTAGGTGTGATGGGGCCTATGATGTCTAGTCCCCATCGTTGGAATGGCCAAGTGATCTGTGTCGTATGTAATTTTTTTGGTGACACGTGTATTAGATTTGTGTAACGTTGGCATGTATTACATGTCTTAACTTTGGTCAGGTAGTCTCGTTCCATGTACAACTAGTAATACCCTAAGCGTCTGATTTTAGTGGCCATAGATCATGGGGCTATATGTCTCCCACATAATCCTTCATGGACTTCACTAATTATTCGTTGCACTTGGTCATTATTAACGTAGGTTAACAATACTCCATCAAAAGAGCATCTATAGATAGTACTATCTCCAATGATGACATATTTCCAGGCACGCTTGTGGATTGTGTCTTTTTGTGCGGGAGTTAGCTCATGCGGTGGTTCGCCATGCAGAAGGTAGGCTTTAATGTTATCATACCATTTTTATATTTCACTAGTGCTTAGAGAAGAAATTTACGCTGCTTGAATGACAGGCTCTGTACATTCTATCATTAAAGAAGGCCAAGTGGCAAACAAATGTGGTGGCACGTTTAAGGCCAGTGTGGCTAGTGCATCAACTCCAGCGTTTTCATTAAGCAGCATGTGTTGGGAATCAATTGTCATGAATTGTTTCAGGAGATCTTTAGCCATATCGCAATAGGGATGTAGATGCACAGCTTTGTAGGCGTAGACCCCTGTGATTTGATTGATGACGAGCATCGAATCGCCTCGGATTGCCAGGTGATGAACGTTGAGTTCCCTGGCTGTTAACAATCCCCTGAGGAGCCCCTCGTACTCTGCCACATTGTTCATACAAGGGAAGGTCAGGTAGTAAGCCAATGGACGCACATCCTCAAGGGAGAGCGTAATGACAGTGGTAGCACCACTGCCTCTGGTAGTCAAAGCTCCATCAAAGTATAACGTCACTTTGAGGCTTGTTGATATAGGGCGTAAACTATGTATCTGTTCATCAGGAAACTTGGGCTCTATCGTGGCTTGATTGTTAACTAGAGATGTTGCAAGCTGGTTGGCTATCGCTTGGCCTGTTGTGGAAGATTGGCTAACATAGTGCAAGTCAAATTCTGCTGTAATGGCTTTCCAATGGGCTATCCTACTACTTTCATACAAATTATTTGTGATGGCCTGTAGAATTTTCTTTTTATAAATTATGTTGACCTAGCTACAGAAAAGATAGTACCTACATTTCTTTAGTGCAAACACCAATGCTAAATAGTTATGCTCTACTTCATTGTACTGTGTTTCATACGCAAATAGAGCGTGACTTAGGTAGTAGACAGGAACTTCTGATCCGTCGTCCCTTCTTTGGCACAACAACATAGCTATAGATACCTCTAAGCTTGCTAGGTATATGTAGAAAGGCTGATCCCTTTGGGGAAGGAAAACCATTGGCAAATGTAACAACTCTTTCTTCAGATCGTCAAATGCACATTGGCAGTTCTCGATCCATTTGAAGTTAACCCCTTTCTTGACTGACGAATTCACTATTTCTGCTACAAGGTGTCAATGTGATTTGATTGATGCTGCATCATTCGACCATGGAGTCCACTAATCTGACTAACGTAGAGAGGAAGAGGTTGCAAATTAAGTTTCACAGGAACGATCCCCCAAATGGCAAGTAAAGAGATGCATAATTAGTTTATATATTTGTTACGCTACGTAAATACATGGCATCGCGTAGCTTTTGTAAGTGTTTTGTTTAACTATTTTTTTTAGCAGACAAAGGGAAGAATGTAGTGGAGTTGACCCCTAAAACAAGGGCAATAGTTATACGACGTGAAGGAGGGGCCCTAATTTTGGAAAAGGAGGCCCCTGTTCGTAACACAGGTGGCACATAGGTTCATGTGCACAAAGAAGAGATGGAAGTAGAGGATGCTGAAGTTCTTCCAGATGAACTGGGAAAAAGGGAGTAGCTTGTCACAGGTGAGTTTGACTTTTCTTCAGAGGGTAGTCTCACGTTACTACCATAGAGGATTTTGTTGAAGTAAGTTTTTACATTATCGTAATGTCTCAATTATCCTTTATGTCTATCACATTGTGTCTAACTTGTTTTTGTTTGTGTAAAAGGTACTTCTGATGCTGGCATCATGCCCTTGTCAATGGCAACCACTCAGCATTGGGGTGAGACCCCTACTAAATTTTCTTTTATGGAAGGCATTGCGGAGGATATGATCGGCCGCCTAGAGCAAATCGATCCTGAGATTGGTACATGAGTGTTATAATGCAAGGATTGTTGGCATTATGATATTGTATCATTTTGTTGCATCTCACTGTTATTTTTATGTTACAGGATCTCACCTCAGATGGAATCCCAAAGAGCCTGTTGACTTGGACACCGCCCCTGAACCCTCATCGGAGCTGATCGAAGTGCCTCGCAGCCTTTACGAAGAAATGTGTAAATGTGCATTACACTCAAGCTGCTCTTTATGGGATTGACAGAACGTCAATGAAGCTCTTTGGAAGAGGTTGCATAAATCAGAAAAGGAGAAGACATTCCTAATTGGTAGGGTTGAGGACCTGGAGTCCCACAATGAATTTCTACTAGCTCGAGAGGCCAATGATGAGAATTGGTGGATAGTTGTAATTGACTATGCCCCCTATTGGACGGTCATCAGAAATAATGTCCAAGCTAGTCATGAACTCATTGAGCAACAGATGAAAATGAATCTCCTAGCCTAGAAGAACCAAGACTAGAAGGATTATAGCGTGATGGTCCAAGAATGGGGGCAAACACAGAAAGATCATAAGCATGTGTATAAGCGAGAATGTGCTGCCTACCACCAACATTACAGGGATTCTACTGTTGAAGTGCGGTCTCTTCGACTANCCATAAAGAGCAGCTTGAGTGTAATGCACATTTACACATTTCTTCGTAAAGGCTGCGAGGCACTTCGATCAGCTCCGATGAGGGTTCAGGGGCGGTGTCCAAGTCAACAGGCTCTTTGGGATTCCATCTGAGGTGAGATCCTGTAACATAAAAATAACAGTGAGATGCANTTTAAGGCTGGAACTAATCTAGGAGATGGCATTTGGTTTGAGCTTACCGAGGACAAGATCATGCAACGTCTATGGGTTGGTTTGGAATAGGTTCCTTTCGCGGCTGACGTGGGACCATCACAAGTAAGTTGTAGGATTATTGCATTCTTGTTATATGTAGTCTCGATGGCAATACTAATGTGTGCATCATGTCAAACTATAGGATCGGAATAAGGAGAATCTTCATGAGAATGAGCATAATGGAGATGATGGTCCTCGCGAAGAGGGTCTTCACGAGGAGGAGCGTAATGAAGATAATGGTCCTCACGAAGAGGGCCTTCACGAGGAGGAGCGTAATGAAGATGATGGTCCTTGTGGTGAGAAATCCCATGAGGAAGAGCCTTGCAGAGAGGACCACCCTCACGAAGAGACTCCACAAGAAGAAGGTCCTTATGAGGATGATTTTCTTGAGGCAGAGGTGGAGTTGGATGACACAGGTGGGAGTGTTAGCAAAGGTGATGTGTGACGTGACCATATTGGTCAACATTTTATTATATTGGAATGAAGTAAAAGACAATGTTTTCTTTTTTTGGCCTATGTAGGCTGGAGTAAAGATCTTATCTTTCATGAAGCGGAACATATAGCAAGCTGTAAATAGTTTAAGGCCATTTCGGGCTGTCATCATCTTAAGCGTAAAAGGGTAAATTACATTTGCCAGTTTTAGGCCATGGCGGGCTGTCACTAGTTTAAGGCCATTTCAGGTTATTGCCATCTTATGCGTAAAAGGATAAATTACATTTTCCAGTTTCAGGCCATGGCGGGCCATCACTAGTTTAAGGCCATTTTGGGCCATCGTCATCTTATGCGTAACAGGATAAATTACATTTGCCAGTTTTAGGCCATGGCGGGCTGTCACTAGTTTAAGGCCATTTTAGGTTATTGCCATCTTATGCGTAAAAGGATAAATTACATTTTCCAGTTTCAGGCCATGGCGGGCCATCACTAGTTTAAGGCCATTTCGGGCCATCGTCATCTTATGCATAAAAGGATAAATTACATTTGCAAGGTTTAGGCCATGGCGGGTCGTCACTAGTTTAAGGCCATTTCGGGCCATTGTCATCCTAAGCATAAAAGGATAATGCGACACAAGGAAGCACGTAAATTGCGTAATAGTAAATAATGGGGACTGATACAACATGTTACGCTAATGTGTTCATTTTCTAGCTTTGTAATTGTTTCTTGATCATTTTTAGGTTTGGCGATGCGTATAGGCAAGGAGGCTTATTATAGCATTCCTCTACGCTACCATCTTCTTCCTCGAAGGGTAGTTCAGCCCAAGTCAAGCTTTCATTGGCCACTGTGTTGGCCTATTCAACTGTTGGGACAAGGGTTTGATCTTCGGGGACTTTGACCTCTGACCCTTGTTCCATTTCTACGTTGTTAACCGCTTGAGTGGTCATCTTATCACCATGGATGATCACTTCCCCTCCTGCATAGGGTAAGTGGATCTCTTGATGAATGGGTGATGAGATTGCCCTTAATTGAGCTAACCAAGACCTCCCTAAGATTAGATTGAAGCCGTGCATCTCCTTGATGATGATGAACACTACGTTTGTGGGGAATTGATCCCCTGCTATGAAGTTGATGTGCACCTTTCCCTTAACTTGCACTCTTGCCCCATTAAATGATTTCAAACATGTTGTTGTCATGGGATTGATCTGGTTGAGCAAACCCAGTTTGTCCACTATAGGGAATGGGTTGACATTGGCAATGGCCCCATCATCCACGTGTACTCTACGAATTCTGTACTGGCCAACCCAAATAGTGATGAACATGGATGCTGTTGTCACCTAACCCTTTTCTGGGTAATCCTTAATGGACTCATCATGAAATGTCAATTGGGGAGATTGTAGCTTTTTAGCAGTGTGAGGAAGCATAACTGAGTGGATTGCTTCTTCATCTACTGGCAAGTTTTTGTCCACCGGTATGGACGTTAGCATGCAAACCATGACTTTGTGATGCTTTTGGGATGTCATCAACAAGTCGTATAGGCTCAGCATTTTATTTTTCTATTTGAGAACCTACTTGCCTTACGTAAAAGCATCAAGGAGATCATGCGCACGATTTGGTTGTTTGTTACCCTTCTCTTCTTCCATTCATCCTAGGAGACAGATTTCTTGGGGTGGAACAACTTCTGGTTGAGGGTTGTCTTTTCTTGGGTAGGGAGAAGGTGGCTGCATTTGCGTAACGTCATCTTTTTTAGAAGAAGATGGGCCCAAGGGCACCGAGGTGAGGGGTGTAGGCTTGGGGAGCCCTAGTGTAAGTTGGTCCTTGGCTGTGTTACCTGTCATACGTCCTTCTCCTTTCCTATTAGGTTGTGATTGGGGCATTGACTTAGATATTTTCTCCTGCGTAGTAGAAGAAACTAATGACTTTGGCACCTTGATGACAAAGGGTGCCCTAGGTATGGGTGTGGGCTGGGCTGTGGCTTTACCGATAGTGGGGTGTGAAGGTAGGAGACAAGACTCGGAGGATGAAAGGTTGTCGCTGAGCCACACCTGGTGATGTTAACGGGCTTGTCATCTGAGGCAGACGAGAAGGCACATGCAACACAAAGGGTTGCTTTGACTATGCTTGGTCATCGCCCTCCGTACCCACTACGTTGATAGTGTAACCTACGTTATTCGCGTTTAATGGGTCCTGGTACACATGCATGGGTTGGTTTTCTAGACGAACCAAATTACTACTGTCTAAGATCAGGTCACCTTGATCAATCATACATTGAATTTCATCTTTTAACACCCAGCAGTAATCCATGTCATGACAAGACAATTGGTGGTAGTCTCGAAACTGGTCCAGCCTAAAGTTCTTGGGGATTGGCTGTTCATTAGGTTGGGCCAAGGAGGGGTTCTTGAGTAGCTCATAATGGCGCCTATGGTGTTTTAGAGTCTCCTCAGACACCGTCTTGTGTCAGATGTGGCCAGTTCCCAATAATTGCTTTAGAAGTTCTGAAGGCTTTACAAGTAGAGCCACGTAATTTGAGTGATCCTTACGCTCAAATTTAGGCCTCGACTGCGGAGGTGCTTCAGAGGCGGAAGGAGTTTCTTGATTGGCACTGTTTGATCTAGTTGTGGGCTCAGTAGGCTCCATAGATGTTTTCTTGTTGTTCTTTTTCTTCTTGTCCCCCTCAGCAACTGCTGCTACTGTCGTTATCATAGCTTTACCTTTGTCCTTACCCTTGCTGTGGGCATTTTTGTAGACCACATATGCTAGATCTTTGCTAGCCTCTGCCATGTCTTGAATGCTCTTAGTTTGAGCAAAGGCTTGGCTAAGGGAGTAGGGAGCAAGGTAGCATAACTTAGACTTGATAAAGTCATTAACTGCCCCCTTGAAGATTTCCAATAGATGGGCCTCTGCGATGGGTTCATGGATTTTGTTCAAGGTGGCGCTCCACCATTATATAAACTTTTGAACAGACTTGAGCGGGTCTTGCTTGACTCCCATGAGCTAGTCCAACATGACTTTCGGTTTTAGGTTGTACTTGAAACGAGTCACAAACTAAGTTAACAGCTCCTGCAAAGTTGAAATGGAAGCACGTGGGAGTGCTCGATACTAGTCTAGAGCTTTACCTGTTAGGGACATAGCAAAGACATGGATGATAGTATGTGGCCATTGTTGCAATAGCAATGAATCTGACCTAAAAGTAACTAAATGGGCATTGGGATCACCTTCCCCATTGTATTTCATAAAATGGGGGAGTGGCATCCCAGGAGGTAACGATAAAATAGGCACTACCGGACTAATAAGATCATCATGGTAAAAATCCATGACTTGTACTATGTCAGAACCAGTAGCCTTGAGGCATTTAACTTTCTTTGTAAGGGTCTGAATAAGCTTGAAGGCTTGACCCAGACCCGTAGATGGAGAGGTTGTTTGTGGAACGACAGGAGGAGCCACGTTGGGTGGTGAAATAGGGGTAGCTGCCATCGGCTATGCCATTGGATATGTTGGTTGCGTAGCTGGGGGCATAGATAATGACCCTGTAATGGGGTTTAATGCCTACGGGACCTAGTTTTGATGATGGGGGAAATGGGACATTTGCATAGGATGCGCAACGAGAGGCATGTTTGGAACCCACCATGTTGTAGTGGCGGGCCCTATCATGTGAGTCGGGATGAACGTAGGTATTGTATGTAATTGCAAAGTAGGTATCATGTGTACATACAGTGACATGGGCATAGGTGCATGATGAGATGGATTAGGTAATTGCACTTGCTGAGGAATGATTTGTGATCGGCCGCCACCTTGGAGGGTAGTCAGAGAGAGAAAATGTAGTTGGGGCTAGTGCAGGACTTGGTTAGTATTAGATAAGGTTAAGGGGATGATGACCATGAACAACGGGTTTACGTGGGACATCGTGGAGGGAGGGGCCATGGAAAAATCAGCATGACTGCCTCCCTCAGAGTGGGATTCTAGATCGTCCTGCCCGTCATGAAGCATTTCATCACAGAACAACTCCTCTCATTATTTTTTCAATGTCCTAGCCATCAGCATTTGATCTAGGATCAACTATTTTTGATTTGTCAAGGGTACATTGGTGTTATGTGAAGAAAATAAATTCCTTCCCGTTGCAGTATATGAACTCGTATTCTCATTTTTCTTCGAGTTCTTGTGGATACATGGGCAGGTTTGCTACAAGTTTAGCACAGAGGAAATTGTAATATTCCCTCCACTAAGCGTGTCCCTCAGGCTCTTTATTTTGAAGCCTGAGGCAGTAGCGTGGTCACACCGGACTAGTTGGTGGCTTGACCACAGGAGGTGTAACTTGCAGAGTCCAAGGATTCTTGAGGTTGGTAGTGTCAATAGTGGTGGTTGATTTAGCCATTCTCTACATGGTTTGGGAGTAATGACGATAAGGATGAAGATTGCAAGGGCAAAGGCAAACTAAGGCAATAATCGGGCTTTCTACCTTGTAGGATTCCAAAGAAATCATCGAAGCGACCGATCTGCACCACACAATCTCGTAAACAACCATGGAGGTATTATGTTTACATCGATCGACAATGGGTACAGATAGCTTACAGGACTGCCCATAAAGTGCAGATCAGATATGAGGCTCTCTTTCTAGGGCCAGAAAATTATAATGACAGAAAACGTCGGCCACTAGGAATACCGAGCGGAGTTCCGTGTACATAGTTCCAATCCTAGATTCATGCAAGGGCCGTGCTGGAGAAGATGAATCCAAGGTGCCTTGAATGGTCTTGTCGATCAGATAGGGACTTACTTAATCAGTAAAATTTTGTACTATTTGGATGGCAAAATGGTGATTTCAATGAGGAGATATAATATCGTTAATCTCAAAGGTAATTGAAAGTGATGTAAACAATTTAAAGCGATTGCAAAATCTGTATAGATAGGACGCAAGAAACTGGATTTAGAGAGTGTGCAATCCCAAGATCTGGGATTTAACTTATTAACAAAGTATGTTGGATACAATGATTATAGGCGAACTTCGGTTTAGACGAAGCATGTACCAACAATAAGAAAGCTGTTTAAAGATAAAACAAGCAAGGGTCAATCTACCTTGTTCTAGCCAATCTGGGCATAAGGGAGTCAAACCCAAAGTAGAATATCCATTACCTGGCTATTTCTGATCAAAGATTCTTGCCAATAACCTTCGATTTTCTTACGATTGCTAATTCTCTTTTGCTCTCTTGTCAATCTTTTCCAAAAGTTGCCAACGATTGCCAATGAAAAAATTTATCACGGAGAAAATTTTCCTATCGAGAGAAATTTTTGCCAACCCCTTGATCCTTATCAACTGGAGTATTTATAAGGTTAGGGTCAGGAGAAAAATGTGGTTTAGATGACACGTGTCCTGAACCTACAAAATACCGTTGACTTGATGTGTTTGTGTTTGAAGCTTGCGGCTCCACGCTGCATTACGTTCTGAAGCATAATGCGTTGTAATCCACTTTTGCTAGAGCTTTGGCAACAAACTATTCTTCGGTTATGCTGTAATATGCTAGAGAGCGTATTATGATGTAAGAACTACTGATGAATGAATTGCGTTATCTCTATCATTGCTTGTATTACGCTGCATCATGCTACATTACACTGCATAGCGTAATTCAGCGTAAAATAGCGAACCTGCAAAAAATTGAACTGTTGTCGCCGTGCTTCCCTTGTGTTTGTTTAGTCTTTCTGGGGTTTATTATGCTACACTACGTAATGTAGTGTAATAGGCCCTTAGTCAAAAAAGAAAACTTGTTAAGATGTGCGGCATGTTGCAGATCGTTGCTTAAGCCTTGAGATTTTGCTGGACCATCGAGGTCTCGAATTTTGCCATCTCCGTTGTTGCGATTAGATGGACTATCTTCTGGAATTATGCCATGTTATGCTACATTACGTTGTGTTGTGTAATGCAGCGTAATATGCCAAAAGTTAAGATTTTTGAAACATAGAAAACTCACGAAGTTGAAGTCTTGCCGTTGTGCACCCCTTATCTTGTTCTGTCCTCTGGAGTCTATTACGCTATGCTGCATAGTGTGGTGCAACAGACCCTTAGCCAAAAAGGGAACTTGTTGAGCTATGACTTGTTGCAAATCCTTGCTTGAGTCGCATGATTTTGCTGAACCGTTGAGGCCTCAAAATTTTCATAGTGTTTCACATAGAACCATTAGTAATTTAACATAAGCAAATAGTAAAAAACACTACATAAGCCATAGAAGCACTTACCCTTTGATGCAGTAGATGATTTTAGGTGGATTATGAAATAGAGTATGCAATTGCTGCATGACAAAAGGGTGTTTCTCTTGTTATAACAAGCAAGACGCATCATGCGCCATACTCTAGATAACTACCAAACACCCATAGGACCTCTACCTGAGCCTCCTACCCCATCAACATTAGTAGTCGACTCATTTGAGACAAACTTCAGAATGCTTTGGTTAGCCTTGGGTAGTACCATCTCAGTGATAGCACTCGTAGCCTTAACTCCCAAGTGTGACCACATGATCAAACTAAACTACTACAATAGGTACTCCAAGAGCTCCCAAGGTCTTAGCTAGAACCACACTGCCTGACGATCCATGTTTATATTTGGTGTAGTGGTGCTGGAGATGGGTTTTCTCATGCAACATAAGATGCCCATGAGCTCAACTATGATCAAAATATGCTTTAGCAGGACCCTACAATCATCAAGTAATAGGCAAAGCATTAATATATATGCAATAGATGCAAATTTTGGTATATATACAACTTTGGTAATTTTGTAAACTACTAACATAAATTAGTAAAATGTAAAATTTTAACAATACACCCAAGGGCCCCAGGGGTGTAAGACATTAATTAACTTCTTTGACATGCCTAGCACTCACTAGGGTATAACACATCTTTGCAGGCTTAATGCTATGTTTTGCAAGTTTAGCATCGTGCATAGTTAATAAAATTTTTATGAACTTTGGACTACCCTAGTAGAGAGCATAGTCCCAAAATTGAATAGACATTTTGGAAAACACTTTTCATGTAGAGAGTGTAGTCTCATGGTAATGGAGAGCGTAGTCTCAACCGTGGCCGTGGGAAGCATAGTTTCCATGCATCGTCACATTTTCTATGCTATAAGGCCCACTATAATTGTTGGGTTCTATCGTGGCCCTCCCTCTCCCTCATCATTGTTTCCCTAGGTGAAACCCAAGGCATAGCTCCCAAAGCCTCTAAATCCCACTCATGGTGCTAACGGCCCTGCACCTGCAGTCTAAAGCGTAGTTTGTAGGGTCATCCTTGCAACCAAAAAAAAAGAGAAAAATCAAGAAAAGAGGAAGAGCATAGTTAGTGTACCTGGTTGATCTAAGTAGCCTCCTCTCCCCCAAATGTGTCTATGGAAGGTGGTTCAGTGCTTTCTTTCCCTTGGTAATGTTGCCAGCCTTGGATGAGTGTGTGTACTACGATGCATCATTTTCCTTAGGACTATGCTCTCCATTGGCGATAAAGATAGAAGTAGTAATAAGACTACACTCTCAACGTTGCATTAAAGACAAAGAAAATGAAAAATTACCATGGTAAAATTACATCTATATACCCTCCTGGGGTCATTTAATGACCCACCAACCTAGGACTATGCTTGCCACCAAATGCCTAGTGGAGGGAGTAGTTAATTATATTGAGCTTGGAAAGATGATTTTTTGCTACCCTACAAATGTGCAAGCTAATTCCACTCCTGATCATGATCAACCTACCCAAAATGGAATGTTTGACACATCCACAGTATACTAAGAACTAAAACTAGCATGTATACAGCTTGCCAAGGTCTAAAACTGGCACAAACAAGTTTACCTTCCATAGGAACTTGCATACATGCTTAAGCAAATTTCATTGGATTGCTTTTTCTCATTCATGCACATTAACTTTGTCAAAATAGGTGCCACTTGAAATTTCTATGGTTTATTTTGTAGAAATATAACATGGCTATGTAGGAGAAGATCTTCTCACCTTTGGTTCTCACAAGGCCTTATGGTGATATCAAGCAATGCATTAACCCTCATTGCCTACAATGAATACATAGCTTTCATAGAAGCACCACTAGATTGGTCCAACCATCTAGTTAAGGCTCTTGACATAGAGGTAGGGGATGTCATAGAGGATCCCCTTGTCGAGATCCCTATGGCAATGCACAATGATGAGGCAAGAATGCTGAAACTACACTCCTTGCTAGAATCCTAGCATGCTCAAGACATCGCTAGAGTGCTTAATGATAACATCAAAGTGTTTGCATGGTCATAAGAGGACATGTCAAGCCTAGATCTCTGGCTAGTCTAGCATAACATCATCCTTTCTCCCTACATCAAACCAGTTAAACAAAAAGCATACAAGGTTCGACCTGAAGTTGCATTGGCAGTCCACAATGAGATCATCAAGCTTTACAAAGTTGGGTTCATTTGAGCTATTGACTATGTAGACTAGGTCTCAAAAATTGTAGTTGTGCCTAAGAAAAATGGAAGTATATGCATTTGCATATACTTCTGGGACCTAGACAAGGCAATCATCAAAGATAAATTTCTGTTGACCAGTATCGATCAACTGATTAATACCATGGCTAGACATGCCTTGTTATCCTTCATGGATGGGTTCTTAGGTTACAACTAGATTAGGATCATCCCTAAGCACTAGCTCAGTACAATCTTCATGACCTCCTAGGGTGCATTTTGCTAAACAATGATGCCTTTTGGACTAAAGAACATAGGAGCAACATAGCAATGAGCAATGACATACATCTTTAGCAACTACATGCTTAGTTTGCCCATTAACTACGTAGATGATATTGTATTTAAGTCCAAAGTGGCCCACAACCATGCAAATGACTTAGAATTAGTGCTTAAATGTTTCCTAAAACATGAGCTTAGCCTAAACCCCAATAAGTATGTCTTTGGCATTAGAATAGGTAGGATGCTCAGCTTTGTAGTATCCAAAGCAGGTATACACATAGATCCCAACAAGGTTAAGGCCATAACCAACTTAGTGCCATCGGCTAACCTTAAGGAGCTATGAGGGTTGCACGGTAGAATACAATTCATTTGCAGGTATATCACTTGGTTAACCAACAAGCTACAAATAATGCAAAATTTGATCAAGAAAGGAGACCACTTTGAGTGGACAACTCAATGCCAACCAATGTTCAACAACATTAAGCAAGAGTTAGCACAACTTCATACTATACATCCTTTGCAAGTAGATAAGCCTTTTTACATCTACCTTGCCACTTCTGACATGTCCATTGCTTCTCTACTTTGCCTAAAGCAAGATGATAACGTAGAGGTCCTGGTCTACTACCTAAGCCATGCATTAGTAGCCTATGAAACAAGATACAATGACATGGAGAAGTATTACCTTACCCTAGTCTTCTCACTAAAGAAGTGAAGGCATTACCTCTTTCATAGCCAGGTTAACATCATTTGCAATAAAAATGTACTCTAAGCTATAACAACGAATATCTATGAAAGTAGTCACATTGTATGATGGAAAGAAATAATAATGAAGTTTGACCTACATTATGTTGTGCAAGCCTTAATGAAAGGTCAAGCAATAGCTGCACAACTCAAGGCTTTACCAGTAAGCGATCAAGCTACCATAGACCCTAAATTCTTGGACAAGCATGTTAGTAGTATTAGCCAAGTTCCTGAAAACTATGAGGCACTCTTGCATTGTGACATAGCTTCAACCTCTTGAGGGGATAGCATTTTTTCTATTATCATGTTTCCATCTAGGGAGATCTAACCCTTCACACATCGTTTTGCATTTTCTTCCACCAACAACATGGTAGAGTACAAAGGTCTCCTCTAAGGGATCCTTACAACACATGACCTAGGAATCCAATGCATAGTGATTTGAGGTGATTCTCAACTAGTGGTTAATTAGGTATTAGAGGTTTACACTTTCAAAACATAACATTTACAACCATACTGTGACCTAGCAAACACCAACTCCAACACTTTGTAGTTGCTAATGTCCAACATGTTCCTTGGACTGAAAATTCCATTACTGACAAACTTGCAACATTATCCCTAAGCATAGCACCTAGCATGTTCAACACATTTTCCACCTTGGTGGTAGATTGCATTGCACCTATCATGCAAACCATTGAAGATGCATCCATAGCCATAGTTTGCACCACCCACACAAAAGAGTGGTACAGTGATATGAAGGCATACATTCTATAAGGTGAGCTATTGAAACACTTAACTATTGCTCAAAATGATACAATACACAAATGTTCATGGTAGTACATCATTGTAGGTAATAACATGTTATGTTGTGAATCCTATGATGACATACTGCTAACCTATGTAAGCAAAAATGAAGCAAAAACAATTGTTGAGCTAGTTCACAAAGGAGTATGTAAAGGTCACATAGTACCTATGGAAATGGAAAAAAAATTAGATGGTTAGGCTACTATTGGCCTTACATGAAAAGCAATTGCATTTGGAGAGTCAAAATATGTGACACTTTTCAATGGCTAGCAACTTAATATATGTGCCACTAACAGAATTGCATACAACACAAATCATGTGGCCGTTCCAATGCTAGGGCCTAAACATCATTAGACCCATAATGCCTAAGTCTTTTGTAGGGCATAGCTTCATAATAACTGCAATGGAATATTTCACCAAGTGGGTTGAAGCTATTCCCCTTAGGAAGACAACATCACAACAGGTTTGCAAGTTCATGTTAGACAACATAGTGACTCGTTTCGGCTTCCCCATGATCATAGTAAGGGACAATAGAATGTAGTTTAGTAGCACCAAAACCAAAGCCTTTTGTGAGCACTTTGACATCAAGCACTTCTTTTCATTACCATACTACCCTTAAGCAAGTGGTCAAGTGGAGGCCACCAACAAGGTTATCATCAACCTTTTCAAGAAGATGCTAAGCAATAGCAAATGATGATGGCATGAGAAAAAAGTCTATGCACTTTAGGCATACTACATGATGCATCGAACAACAATAGGTATGATTCCTTATAACCTCATCTATGGATCTGAAGTAGTCTTTCCACTTAAATTTCAAGTTTCATTGCTCTACATAATCCTCTCAAACTTCATCAATGAAGGTTAAAATAATGAGTTGAGAATTAGACCTTGACTTAATAGAGGAGGAGCACATGTGTACGCTTGATTACATTGAATGGTATGAAGAAAAGCAATGGCAAAAGCATTATCACAACCAACATCAATGCCTGATCAAGGAAGGGGACCTATTCCTCAACGTTGTTTGTGAACCCGTGAAAAAATTCTTAGCCAACTGGGAAGGGCCTTTCCTGGTCACTAAGGCCTATGACAATGGAGCATTCAAACTTGCTAATCAAGATGAAAACAAGTTTTCCAGTTCAGTGAACCATTCACACTTGAATTTGTACTATATCTAGCATGTAGCACCACACATCAATGAAGCAAGGTAAGCACTTGTCCACTATGATGTTAAACTGACATAGCTCATCTGTTATGATATTAAACTAGCACAACTCATTTACTATGATGTTAAACTAGAACAACTCATCTAGTATGATGTTAAATTGGTACAAATCATCTACTATGATGTTAAACTGGCACAGCTTGTCTTTGGGTCATGACATTAAACTAGCACAATATGGCTGCTACGACTATAAACTGGTAGTCCATCATGACTTTAAACTAGTAGTCCCCCATGACTCTAAAGTGGCACAACACATCCACCAAGATGTTAAACTAGCATAGAGAAGTCTGCTAGGACTATAAGCTAGCACAACATGGTCTACCAGGACCTTAAATTGGGCCCAATGGTTTGCTAGGACCTTAAATTGATAAAAGCCATGATCTACCAAGATCTTAAATTGGGTTCGTGGTTAGTCAACAATAACTCTCTCCTTCCTTCTACATCAAGCAATCAAGCACACTCACAATATGATGTGGCCTTCTACATTTTATCATATATAGTCTATTTGCATTTATGTCTTGTGTGGTTTTTTTGTCTTCTTAGAGTTGTGTTTGTAGGATGATGTCCTAGGCAATCATGTAAAGGTGTATCTCATTGCAGTAATAAGTTGCGGCATTGCTCCGATGTGCATGATTGGACTAGTTAAACCTCTCAAGAGTGCATATCCCTATTATCCCATTATAGCCTACTCACATCTACTCCTATATCTTGATACCCTTTCATTTCCCATGTAGTAAAGATTGCAAGACTTTTTGACACTCATGCGTTGTAACCACATGGCATCCTCTTCAAATCAAGCTTCAAACCCCAAGGTGGACATAACATAAATCATTCTGTAGAGAGCCTTTTTTGGCCATTCAAAGTCTTAGTGGATGTAACATAAATCATCTTGGGGGAAAACCACCTATCATACAAATGCAACGTAGTTTTGCAAATAATAATGCAAACCCCATCTAGTGGCACGCAACTCACTTGATGGGAAGCACCTCACAACAAGCATTTAGTAATGTGTAGAGCCCAAAGAAGGTTCATCCCACCAAAAAAAAGAGCAAAAGGAAAAAGTATGTCCCTAAGTAACCTAGAAGCAAAGCAATTTCACAACTGGCCTAGCCTTGAACCTACACATTGACTCTCTCATAAGAACTCTGACAAGAGGTCAACATTTTTAAGGCCAAGCCACTTTGGTGCCATGGTCAACATTAGCCATCATGTGCTCGCATCATAACATCTCATTTGCATCTCCTCTTCCCTTTTATGCCTAGCACATCACCTATATCTTTTACTCCCACTTCTTACCTACCCTACCATCTATCATGCCACTATCCATAACACTCTTGAGCACAGTGTAGTGACATCTGATCATGCACTAAAGAGCGATGTTGGTGCCAAGTTTGATGTGGTGTTTTGTTGTACTTTGTTGATGTGTCTTGGGCCACTCCTTTGGATGTCAATAAAAAGGGACCAATGAAACACCACCAAATCTAAACTATGGCATCCTAGCTACAAATTTTAGCTAAGTGTTGAGACTATGCTCTCCCTAGGTGGGAGTGTAGTTAGCCACTCATGGAGAGTGTAGTCAACCTCTCGTGGAGAGCGTAGTCAGTAGGAAGGCTAGTTTTGCAAATTTTTTCTAAGTTTTGACACTACGCTCTCCCTAGATGGGAGCATAGTCAACCTCTCATAGAAAGCATAGTCAACAGAAGGCTAGTTTTCGTAAATTTTGCAAAGTGTAGTCAACTCCATAATGTAGTCAACTCTAGAATGTAGTCAACTCACCTTTGGCAAGTGTAGTTGGCAAGATACTTCCTTTTTGTATCTCCTTTTTCCCTAAAGTTATAACTACCCTTGACCCCATGTGAGAGCTTGGAGAGCATTGTTCCATGGAGTGTAGTCTCTTGCTTTCATTTTTTAGGTACCTTATGATATTCTTAGCACACACATGTGGTTGGCAGCATAGTCACAGTCTCAAAGTCTTGTAGGGTCTAGCAGAGCACAACAAAGTACAACACCACCAACCCCATTGGTACACCACATGAATAGTTACTATGCTGAGCCTAGTCCTAGCTATCCCCTCTACCACATGGTAGTCATCGTGCATTTTCTACTAGCCATAGACCTATAAATACCCATGCCCTCAAAGTTTTTAGGGTTGGGAGGAAAAATCAAAGGGTTGGTAAATCTAAAGAGTGCTTGGAAGAAAAATAAAGGCATTTTTTGAAACCAAGAAGAGGTAAAGTTGCAAACCATTGCATACCCCCATAGCCCAATAGAACATCATAGTCAACGGTACATCGTGGCAGCTAACTTGAAAGATACAAACACCTTGGAAAAACACCAGTCTTCATGGCTAGACATCTCAAAGACTGTGACTACACTGTAAACTATGCCTATTGTACATTGTGTACCTTCTAATCCCTTTTGGTGTTAACTACGCTCAACCCTAGTTGGGGGTGGTGTTCTACTTCACTCTCTTTCTCCTTGCATTTTTCACATTTTATTTGCATTTTTGCCTATTTAATCACATATTTACATTGGAACTACACTGGGGAGATGGTTTCCACACATTGACACCATCAAGTCTACCAAACCTCTTAACTATTTTCACCCCCTTGGGAACCTCTTAACTATGCTCAACCCCACTAACATCATAAACATTGCGAACACTACAAACATTGTCTACACCCTTAGCACCATCTTCCATCAGCATCATAGCTAACCACGCTGCACCCTCCATTGCATTTGGTAAGTCCTTGTTCGATTAGCCAGATCATCCAAGGTGCCCCATCTCTACCTCTAGTAGGCCCTCGCATGGATTCGAGATTAAGCTATATGCTCGTGGACCTCAGTGTTCCAGTTGTCGATATTTTCAGTCACTACAGAAACCAAGAGCTTTTTCGTGTGAATGCTAATATGTTCATAGGACTTAGTGGGAAAAATATTTTGAAGTCTATGTAGAATTTTTTAAAAAAAGTACTTATAATAATATTGGTTGGATTGATTTTTGACAGCAAACTACTTGTATAGTTAGAAATTATGCAAGATAGTTTGAAAAGCAATTTGCTAAGCAAAAGTGTCAATTGAAAGAAGAGCTTGTAGAATTTTGCAAGGAAACACAAATTATTTTAAATCAAAATTCTTTTGATTTTGAAACTCAAAAAGCCTTCACTAAAGCTCATTATGCTAAATAATGTTGGAATGCATTTGAAGATAAAAGTACTCTTACTAAAAGATGCATGTTGGCTAGAAATTAAAGATGAACCTTACAAGGAGTTTTTTAAAAAGGGTCATATACCTAAACTAGAATCATTCCATATAAATAATTTTATCATTGCAGATATTGAGAGTATTAACTATTTTTTAGCAAATCATTTTTCTTTTATTTTTCCTTTTGAAGGTTTTAGTAAGAAAACATTCAAGTTCTCTAGTATGCATATTCCTTATCTTATAACAAGAGCACATTGAAATATTCTTAAAGTAGAAATTACAATGGAAGAAATCAAAGTAGCAACTTTTAACTTTGAAAATGATAAAGCTCCATGATTTGATGGTTTCCCAATTGAACTTTTTAAGAAACATTGGGACATTATTAGAGATGATCTCTTTCATGTTTTCAACAAAGCTATTAAAAAAGTTTCTCTTGTTAAAAATACTAATAAAGGTGTGATTCATCTTCTTCTTAAGAATGGAGATCTTTAACATACTGATAATGGAAAGTCTATTACTCTTCTCAACAACACTTATAAAATTTTAAAAGGTTATAGAGGATATCATTAGACCTAAGCTAGTTTTGTTAAAGGTAGATATATTTTAACTAATGTTATTACAGCTTGGGAGGGAATGCAGTGGCTTTCTAATACAAATCAAGACATTGATTGAATAAGTTAGATTATGCTAAAGTTTATGGCAAAAATTTCATTATTTCTTATCTCTGTAAATTCATATTTTGTAATTATTTTATTTGTCTTATTTATATCTTATTGATGATGCTAATGTTCAAGTTACTACAAATTTTGGGTTAAGTTTCTTCTTTTCTCTTCAGTAATCAATTCATCAAGGTTGTCCTATAACTAAAACTAATTTTTTATTATTGCTACAAACTTTCTTTCATATAATTTACATTATGATATAAAAATGGAATATCATTAAGGGAGTTTTAATTGATGATCAAGATACGCATTGCTTAACATGCACTTTGCATGATTGTATTTTTATGATTAATAATTCTCTACAACATGTTAATATTCTATTAGGTAGATTGAGGATTATTGCATGTTATTTGGCTCTCATGTAGATGAACAAAAATCAGTTGTTTATTGTAATGACTATTGATAAGTGGGTTACTCTCAAGCCTTGGAGAACCTTGAAAAAAGATTTTGTCTTTAAAATTTTAGGAATACCTTTTTCTTTTAAGCCTAATTGAAATATTTTGTGGAATTATATGCCTCATAACATTGAAAAGAAGCTTAATAAATGGAAGAAAAAAGTTCACTATTGCTTACAAAGGTTTAGTTATTAAACATATGCTTCAATGTATTCATGTTTGTTATTCTAGTTGTTGGGCTTCTTAAAAAACTTTTTATGATAAGATTGATTGCATTATCCATCATTTTTTTTAGTTTGCTAAGCAACATAGAAAAGGTTTTTCTAAAGTTGCTTGGGATATTTGCACTAGTAGCAAGGAAGATGATGGACTTAACCTCATTAATCATTATAACCAAAGTGTTCCTCTATAAGCAAAATAGATTGTAAAGTGTATTGATGAATATGATGTTTAGATGCTCCTTTTAAGAAATAGTCTTATACAATGAAAACCTAAAAATGATAAACATGGATCTTCTAATAACTTTGTTTGATGTTTTATTTTTCGTTAGGCCATTTTTATTCTTGGTTCTTCAATTCTTAAAAAAACTTGGAAAACATGGTGCAAGCTTTAAAACTTTTGGAAAACATGGATAGTATCATATTAGTTTTAAAAGATAAACTTGAGTAAATTCATCCATGGTGGCTTTCTTTTAATAAAGGAGCTTCAACTACTAATTTTGAAGCAAATGTCGTATCACTATAGTTTCCTATCTACATATGCATGATAGATAGATTACATGGAAGAAGGCTTCTAGTCTCTATTGTTTGAATAAAAAAGAAAAAAAAATATTTTGAAAAATTAATTTCTAATTTTGATAATTTATTTAAAGTTGACAATACTTTGCTTCAAGCTTTTCTAGACATTTTTTTGAAAAGATAGTTGATCTATTTTTTCTTTTAACTTTAAAGTTGCATACAAGATTATTACAAAGAAGCATATGAAAGAATTTTAGGAAAAGACAATGAAATTTTAGGCAGGTGGAGCAGGCGTTAGAGCTCTTGATGAATCTGCGCCTGAGTGCTACTTTTCGTGAACGGAGAGCAAGCGTCTGTGGATGTGTATACCATCATCCATCCCTGTTGCACGCGCGCGTTTCTAAACATTCAATGATTTAAACTATGCTTATTCCTACCGGATACAGAAATGTTGGATCCAAGAAGTATTGGTTTTTGTTTCACAAATCATTCGTTCATGGCTTATTCTTCAAACTTCTAGATTGAACATGCTCTTGAATCAAAGGAGGATTTGAACATGTTCTGGAATCCAAAGCTTAAAAATTATCAGAAAGAATACATGGAATATATATAAAAAGTTAGAAGTAAAGTCAGATGATCAAAATGATTCTCTATGTTATAAGAGAGTTCTAATAAGATTAACATTGAAATTTTATTAAACAACTATATGCTCTATGTTATAAGAGAGTACTAATAAGATTAACATTGAAATTTTATTAAACAACTATGTGCTATCTCATGGTGGTGGTGGTGGTGGAATGCTAAGTGGTACTAGTGTTCAACTATTCATCTCAAATTTTGGTCGACCCGAGTTAAGTCAGCCCAACTTTTACTAAAAGCCTCACTTTTTATAGAAAATCAATAGGATTAAGTTGTTTTTCTAGGTTTTCAAATAAGGCATGATATGAGAATCCCAACTTGATATATTTGGTGATATTTTAAACTATGTATAGTAAAAAAGAGGAACAACAATTAGGTGCGGCACAAATGCAAATGCTTCTATATCTTTGGATATTACCCAAAGAGATAATTCATAGATATTAAAACATATAATATAGACATTAAAAGGTGGCTTTGAGTTAATTCTATTTTAAATAACATTGAATGTTACCTAAACAGATAAACTATAAACATTAAAGGGTGGCTTAGAGTCGGTTCTAATTTAAATAAGTTACAAGAATGATAGTTTACATAGTTTGGGCATAGACTTAGATTAGACAATGAGATTATACCAAAAAGGTTGCTACCTTAGGAAACCTCTGAAAGTAAAATCAAAGAAAGATTGAGAAAATAATTAAAGAAAGCTATGTTAGGAAACGCCAGCGACACCGGCGACGCGGACGTGGCGTACACGAAGCGAGCGATAACGTGCATCCACGGTGGCTCCCGGTGGGCCCGGACCACACCCACGTCGTCGAAGAGCGTCTCGGCGGAGTAGCAGCAGAAGCCGGCGTACTTGGAGTGGCGGTCGCTCATGAATGCGTCGTACGTGGTCGCCGTACATGAGTATGTACTTACGCAGATCCGCGTGCAGCGGATTCAGTAACCCTTTCCACCGATCCGAGCCTGCGATCTGTTTCCATGTTGCAGCGCCAACTATGCTGCTATTCTCTTCATTCTCATTGTCAGCCATAGTTGTTCCTCTTTTTTTCAGTCCGAGTCTCTGCAGCTTTGAAACGCCCGTTTTGCTTCGAATTCGGTGCGTTTATGCAATAACTCTAAATGTCTGCTTGCTGTGCTGGAAAGTTTAACAGGTTCAACTCTGAATTATGGAAGATCAAGATGGAGGCTCTCTTCATTGAAAAGGATCAATACAGTGCAATTTCATAAGTAAAGCCAAATAAGATGTCCGATGNATTGTTGAAGAAACAATTGTATGATTGTAAAATGGTTACTACCATTATAGAATACACTGGTCCATCAATTGCAATCGATGAAGGTGAAAATGGATGAGGAAGATCAATGCATCACACTTAGCTCACTTCCAAATTCATGGAAGACATTTGTGATGCTAATAAGTAATACATCTACTATCTTTATTTTTGATAGTATTGTTGGTCAGTTGTTATCTAAGGAAGCAAGAAGGAAAACTTCTACTCCTCAAAATGATGTATTATTTATCAAAAATTATATAAAGCCAAAGTTTGTTAAGAGGCCTCAATTTAAGAATAGGCCTCAAAAATTTGTAAAGAAGCCATCTAAATGCTGGAATTGTGGTAAAGTTGGTCATATAAAGAAAGATTTTAAAGCCCCTCCAAAAAAAGGGCAAAGAGAGTAATGTACCAAAAAAATGATGATTTAAATTCAAGTATTGATTTGTGGCATAAAAGAATGGGACATCTTGGTGAAAAGGGACTCAAGGAATTTTACAAGCAAGGTAAATTTAAGCTTTTAAAAGATTCCTTGGATTTCTATCATCATTGTCTACATGGTAAATAGAGGCATCACATTTTTCAAAAAAGTAATGCTAAATCTCTTCAAATATTAGAACTAATACATAGTGGTGTATGTGAACTAGTTAAATATATTAAAACAAGTTCTCTTGGAGGTGTTATGTATTATGTTTCTTTTATTGATGATTATTCTAGAAAGAGCTGGATCTATTTATTAAAACATAAGTTTGAAGTATTTGGAAAATTCATAGAATTTAAAGCTCGTGTTGAGAATTATTCAAGAAAGAAAATCAAAATTCTAAGAACTAAAAATAATGAGTTTTGCTCAAATGAATTTAATTCTTTTTGTAAAGAAACATGGCATTCAAAGGAAAAAGATTATTTCAAGGACTCCTAAACAAAATGGAGTAACAGAGCACTTCAATCAAACATTGATGGAACATGCTAGATGTACACTTAGTGAATCTGATCTTGACAAGCGTTTCTGGGATGAAGTAGTAATCACTGCATGTTATCTTATCAATAGATCTCCTTCATCAGCACTTGCTGGAAATATTCTAGATGAAGTTTGGAGTGGTCAGTCCATTATTTAAACTATTTAAAGATTTTTGGTTGTGAAGCCTATGTACATGTTCCAAAATCTAATAGGTCCAAATTAGACTCTAAGTCTATCAAATGTATTTTTCTTGGCTATGGACATGGTGTTAAAGCTTATAAGTTGTATAACCCATAAAATAAAAGGGTTATTTATAGTTAAGATGTTATCTTTAGAGAAAAATGTGGATCTATAAAGGAGGAATCTTCAAATATTGAAACTCCTTCAAATGATGTAACTCCTATCTATGTGCCTATTGAAATTAATAATGAAATTTCTAAGGCTCATCCTCTCTCGGCTAGGGATATTGCCCCTAGAAAATAAGAGGGTGATAGCATGGTAAATGAGGAGAAACAACATGAAGAGGGAGAAACTACTTTAAGTGAAGATGAGCTATTAAGATGTTCAACACGTGTAAGAAAATTGCCCTCACATCTAGAAGAATATGTCTTGTTTACCAAAAATAATGAGCCATCAACATATGATGAGGCATGTTCATCTATGCAAAATGCAAAGTGAAAATAGGCAATGGATGCTGAAATGTTATCAATTCACAAAAATAAAACTTGAAAATTAACTAAGCTTCCATCAAAGAGAAAACCCATTGGAAATAAATGGGTGTACAAAATAAAATATGGGAATCAATACAAAGCACGACTTGTAGCTAAAGGATTTTCTTAAAGAAAGGGGATTGATTATGATGAAATCTTCTCTCCAGTAGTAAAATTAACATCCATAAGATCATTGTTGGCTATCACATCTATTTATGATCTTGAACTTAAACAAATGAATGTGAAAACAACATTTCTTAATGGTGATGTTGAGGAAGAAATATAAATGCTTCAACTTGAAGGAGATGAAATTAAAAGAAAAGAGCATATGGTGTGTCGATTATTAAAATTACTATATGGGCTCAAACAAGCACCAAGGATGTGGAATAGAAAATTTAATGACCACATGATAAATCTTAGCTTTGTTAGAAGTGTTGAAGACTCTTGTATGTATGTTAAAAATACAAGTGAAAAATATGTTATCTTGCTATTATATGTCAGTGACATATTAATAGTAAGCAATAACATCTAGGATATTCATAAGTTAAAACTTTATCTGTCTTCTCAATTTGAGATGAAGGATCTTGGTGCTACAAAAAAACTTTTGGACATGAAAATTGAAAGGGATAGGGATAATAAAAAGCTTTGGCTTGGACAGTTTGCATATGTTGAAAATATTTTAAAAAGATTTAATATGCATGATTGCAAGTCTATTATTGCACCTTGTGAAATTGGTATTTGAACTATTAGTTGAACAATGCCCAAAGACAAGTGAAGAAAAAGAGCTCATGGTTAAAATTCCATAAGCTAGTGCTATCGATAGTTTAATGTATGCAATGGTCTCTACTAGACTTGATATTTCTTACGTTGTAGGAAAACTTAGCAGGTATATGTCTAATCCAAGGAAACAACATTGGATTGTGGTGAAGCGAGTCTTTCGATATCTTCATGGTACTTCAAATTATGGGATCTGTTATAAAAATGATTCTAATGGAATTCATGGCTTCGTTGATGCAGATTGTGATGGTGATATTGATAGTAAGAAATCTAAGAGTAGATATGTGTTTAATCTTTTTGGTGGTGTTGTTTCTTGGAAAAGTCAGAAACAATCTTGTGTTGCTCAGTCTACCACTAAAGTTGAATATGTTGCTTCTAACTTAGCATGCAGAGAGGTTATATGGCTTCAAAGGGTAATAGCTAAACTTGGCATTACTCAGACTCTGATTAATATTGGCTATGATAGTCAAAGTAACATAAGCATATCCAAGAATTCAACCTTTCATGCTTGAATGAAGCACATTGAAATACAATATCACTATATATGAAAGGAAATTAAAATGCAAAGGATTCTTTTCAATGAAATTTCAATTGAAGCAAATTTTGCATATGTACTCACCAAGTCAACTCTTGTTGAAAAGTTTCTTTGGTGCCAATCAGCATTTGATCTTCTTCTAACCTAATTTCCTAAAAATGGTTTGGATAGTTCTTCAAAGTAGCTTTACCTTGAAGAGGGAGAGTTGTGACATGGATGAAGGCAAATATACCTTGATTTTCTTTGATATTTCTACCCTGCCTTATTCTATTTTTATTTGTGTCTATGTTATGATTGGTCTCATACCTATCCCCACCAAAATAAACTATCTTATTCCTTTTTCATTTGGGTTCCATGACAATATTTAAGGAGCTGAATAGGAGCATCAAAAACACCATAATTTTCAAAGCATAAGCTTGAGAATCATCTCCCTTCCTTTGTAAATTCTCCTTAAGCTTCAATCTTTTGAAGCGATGCTACTAACGGTTCAAGAGTTGATTCTTTGCTAGGGTTTTTTATCTTGAAGGTTTTTCCCATGGTAACTCTGTGTCTTTTTTATTTTCTACAATTTCTTTTAAATTTAATATAATATTGGTGTAAGTGACTAGGAATAACACACTTGACTTAATGAAACGTATAATGGTCGAACAACTCACCAGCATAATGGAACACATACCAACAATCTTAGTTCACATTATTTATATGCCTTCACTTCACACCAAGCTAATTACACAACAATTGCATACATTTCCTTCCTATTTCTTAGGTAGATATATTTGATAGAAAATATATATATCTATAGTTTGGCTAAGAGAATCTTGCAAAAATAAAGTTTAGTCCATCTATTGTAATAAAAATTATCCAAGTTGCAATTTTACTAAATTCTATGTATTTTATAATAATTTTGGTCAAATTGCTATGATTGCATGATGAGAAGGATAACTAATTCCAAGTTTGGTGCTAAATCATGTGATGCAAAATATTTTGAATTTTCATGGATTATCATTTCCATACATATTCCCATGCAATTCCGAATTTGATTCCTTGTACATTGAATTAACTAATTCCAAGCTTGGTACTAAATCTTGTGCTACAAAATATTTTGAAATTTCATGGATTTTTGTTTCCATACATACTTACATGTCCTTTAATTTTATTCCTTGTGCATTGCAATGAGAAGTCATAAACATAGAAGCTATAAATTGTTTGGAGAAAATATGCTGGTATTATAGAAGAAATATTATTTGGTGTTACAAATAGGCTCTCCTTGGAATGTTATGGATGAAATATTATTTTGCATTATTGATAAGTTGTCCCTCTAGCATTGTAAACAAAATATTATTTAGCATTACCAATAACTTCTCATTGGAGCATTATGAATGAAATATTATTTAGCGTTATCGATCTATGATTGGCAGTTGGCCTCTCGGCCAAAATTAAAATGAGTTATAAGGTTGCCATTTTCATTTTGCAATGATTTTTGTGTACTAGTTATAAGTAACTTGGGATGACTTTGTAACCTTTAAGCTTTGTTAAAGTTTGTAATTTTTGTGGTTTCTATTTTATGTGTTATTTTAACTATTCTTTTCCTTATATCTTCCATTTAAATGGATATTTTGGAGCACTCAGGATTTGGAGTAGTGAATCATCACTTGGATGGATGGTAAGGTGCTTGTTTCTCAAGTTGTAAGGCCTAAGTTCAAACTTAGGCACAACCACTCGAAAGAGGTTAGGCTTTCGCTCATCCACCTAGCCTTAGAAGAGTGAGTATTGAGCCTCTATGTAATTATCCTTTTCAGGATGTAAGATCCTCATTTCTTAAAAAGGATATTATGGTTTTGATCCTGCCTCCACTCATAGGTACAAAATTAGCAAAGTAATCTTGTGGTGAGATGCTGAAATTTATGTTGCCAACCTTAAGTGTTCTTGTCTTAGAAAAAAAGGATATTTTAAATAACGATATGATAGAATCAAAACTAAGCTATCTAATATATTCATCTCCTTTAGGAACATTATATTATAAACCTTTGCTTTAGAGTGCTAAAAGCCCTTCCATAAGATAAGTGTAAACTTTTATCCATCTTGAGGGTTTCTAGTAGATATATTTTGGCAAAGAATTTTTTGGTAAGGAATGATCTAAATAGGGAAAATACTAATATCTCTAAGACTATAGAGAATATGAAGGATTTTGAAGCTTTTGATTAATTGGAATCCCTATAAGAAAATCACTTCTTGATATATCTTTTTACAAATTATTTGCTTAATTCGTTAAAATAAGGATTTTATACTAGTGATTTAGGTTATCCTTGAACACTATGGAATTAGTGTCTTAAATGCCCATTATTTTTATCAATCTTTTTTTCTTGTTAAACTTGCAAATTATAAAATTGTTAAGAAAGTTCTAGATCTTAATATTTTTACTAGATCATCATAATACTTTTATTACTTTGAAATGAAAAGTAGATTTTGATCCCAATTCTTTTGATTATTCTAAAATTTCTTACTAGATCAAATTAAAAAAATTTCTACATATTTTCTATAGTTTTGAAAGTGAAATTATTGATACTATTGACACAATCCTCAAAAAAATTTAAAAACACTATTAGATAATATGCAACACATATTATTTTATAGAGATTTATGTATAGTAGAGGAAGATAGAACTAAACTCAAGGCAAGTATAAAATGTCATATATCTTATGTTAGAAAGCATAAGGCTAAATTGACATTGCACCAAGAAATGTTAGCATAGCCCTTTTCTTGGGATTGATGAATAATGAAAATTGCAATTCATTAGTTATGATGTTGCATCTTGTGATGCTATGTTATAGATGTGATGTCTTCGCCTCACAAAATGCCTATAAATACATGCATTGGGATGGTGAAAAGGTCATGGTTGTCTCTTTTATTGGATAAAATGTTGTTATCTTTCACAATGTAGTGCATGTTCTTGTTTTATGTTATTAACCTCTACTCTATCATGATGAAATTCATCATCTACCATCAAATCATCATCAAGTGTAGAACCTAGACCATGACTATGACCACAACCACCACCAAGCCTTCTCTACAAAACAACTTCTTGCAAGGAAGGTGGTTGCATATTTTCATCATTTGGAATGACTGGTAATTGATTTTCCAGTTCACATTCACATCCATGTCCACATGCTTGTCCTCATCCCTATTGCAGAGCAACAAGCAGTCCCTACACCTAACCATATGAATCATTGGTGTACACTAAGTGATTCGGTTGAATTTTGTACACTTTAGCTCTCTAAGTACATTAGAGCTAGGTAGTGAATATTAAGGACATGATTGTTGTCTTCTCAATTTCACTTGTGAAGTATAAGTGTATGGTTAAGTGTAACTAAGGCATATGATATTTATCATTTTATATTTTATTGTTTAAATCACCTATGTGCTAGAAAATAAAGTAAGTGAATATTTGAGTAATCTAGTAACTAACTAAAATCTTAACTAATCCTAACAAAAGCACCTATTCCCATTTATCATACACATCTTGAACCATGTTACAATGTTATTTCATTATCAAGCATTAAGTGCTATTGAAATTATCAAACGTTAATATATGCTAGAAATGGTCATAGTTATGTGATTTAATTAATTAATCCAATGCATTAAGGTAAACTACACAAATAATAAATGCATTTTAAGAAAACATTAATCTATTTCTAAATGCTGCAAGCTTTGTGAAGAAAGTTTATCTTTATTGCTGATCACACCAAGGTGCTTAGGTACATTAGTGTTCTAATAAAGATCTGCACACTTCTCACTCCTACTATAGGTACTTAGAAAATATTCTAACCATCAAATGAACAAAATTCAAGAGCTTCACTAGGATACTAACTATGAGATGTCATAAATGTAGCTAGTGAGCATGTATTTATAGGCAATGACTGACATTGTGTTACCTAGGTCACGTCAACAATGGGATCACATCGATAACATCCCATTGACACAACCCAAGGAAGATGCTTCATCATACCACCATAATTGAATGGAAACTTGTCCTCAAGTGAACAAAAGAAGGAACAAGTTCTTTATAAAATTTTGGAAAGATATGGGATTATTGGCTAACTACAAACACAAAATTGACACAAACAAAAACTCAATCCCCAAGTATATGAATTTACAATCATTACAAAAATTGGTATTCATGACAACAGAATTGAACATCATAACAAAAATTGATAGTACAACTCCTCTGATAGCTTAGAGACAAGGAAGAAAATTAGATGATCCTAGGTGGTGGAGGTTCTTGAGGTGCCAAAGGATCTTCTCCTACTTCTGGTGCACATGGTTATTAAGGTGGTGGCTGTGGCTATCCTACTGTAGATACAACTTTTGGTAAAAGACAAAAAGCATTTAGCAATGCTTTCATCTTCTCCTCCTTACTCTTGGGATCATGCATAGTCCACAACATCGCCAATTTGGGTTGGTATGGAAACATCCCAAGAACAACGCATTGTACAGAACAACTCCTTAACATTGACAAACCAAGCAACAAACTGTTTGTGTTTAATGTCGAATGCACTAAGTACATTCTATAGCTCCTAGTAGTCATTCATTCTTTTGGCCAGGTTCTTTGCTATTGATCTTTAATTAGTGAACTTTGCCTTAAGAACCTTGAGTTTTGCATTTGCTATCTCAAGCTTCTACTTAGTCTCTTTATGATGCTTGAACTATACCTTGTACAGAAGGTACAAGGTAGTCACTTACCTCTCCAACTCTAACCTTGGCATTCCAGTGATCAACATTGTCAGGTTTGAGTAATAAAGGTTGGTAAGCTTCATATACCCCATCATCTCCTCGATTTGTAGCTCCTTGAGGCAGATCACAGCTTTGTTGTATGCATTCAGTCCATCAAAGATGGGATGCCAAACATCACCTCCTTGTTGGAGCTTATGAAGGCCCTCATTCACCTTCGCCTTCACTAGTTGGATGTGTTTTTCATTTATCTCCTTTTGTAAGCCAACTAGATCCCTATAATGGTTCTTAACACTTTTGAACTTAAGGGCCTCATTTTTCTAGGTAGTAATTTCAATGGCAGATTTCTGGAAAAGGGCACGTACCTCCTCCATCAAGAGATTTCAATTCTCTGCAATCAACCTCCTCAATTCAATGTTTACTCTAGTAAGCTACTCTTATTGATATTAGATGATTTTAGCCATATATTCTTTTTGTAGCTCGACATTTTGTAGGCGATGGTTTTCTTAGGTTACTAATGAGTGGAGAGGTACCCCTACACTCAACCATACAAAACGAGCGTAGCATGCGTAATCTGATCAAACTCCACAGACTAAATGCCTAAATGCCCCATGGAACACTTGGGGTTAATCATTCGTTATCTTCCCAGACTTACTTGTATGTGTCACGATGTATGGTTAAGCAAGTCTGAGGTATATGAATTTTTATGGTCTTTTATGTTTTTCTCCTATGCTATCGAGGTGAAGGGTTGAGAGAGCTAACTAACTCTAACTAAGGACTATGTCTAAATTAACTAGCGTCAGCATCTGTTCCCACTTACCGTACACACCCTGAACTATGCAACTATGGCTACCAAATGCTAATCGTTACTGGGATCACCGCACATAACACACGTGCTCTAAGTGATCGTACTAAGGCACCTAACTAGCCTAAACATGATGAGTAGCTAATTTCTTGACTAGCCGTACACATTCGTAGATGCTCATAATCAAGTCGTACTCATCCCGCATTCTAGGAGTTGAGGGTAAGAGAGACTAATCCCGATGAGCAGCCGATTCCTTGATTAGTCGTACACATTCGTCAATGCTCATAATCAAGTAGTACTCATGCCATGCTAATGCAAGTAATAAATAATGGGTAGGAAATAACATGTAATAAACCTATTCCATGCATTGCAAGGTTTATCCACAAAGCTCGTATTTATTGCCGTACATAACTTGCATTCAGGTACAAAGCTGCTCGAATAAAGATCCATTCACTTGGGGACTCCTACTGCAGGCACATGGAAAATATTCTATCTCTGGAGTGATCAAACTGCCAGAGTTTTCCTACTTCTAGCCTAGGATGGAAAATAAGGGGAGTGCCACCTCTTATTTATAGATTTGGTGGAGGACCGTGATATCGCATAAGTAATATCGCAAGGGACAATGTGATATCACGTACGCGATATCACATAGGATGCGATATTGCGGTGGTCGCGATATTGCGTACGTGATATCGCGGCTTGTGCGAATTGTGTCTCATCATACCCCCATGACTGAATGAAAACTCGTCCTTGAGTTCCTTACAATAATATCGAGAAGATATGGAATTATTGAGGGGAATGAAACTAATGGGATGACATGTGAACGGATCATTATTACAAGACTTGACAAAACTAGTGTTCATGACAACAAGGGTGAACACCTTATTACAATGAGATCAGGCCTTTGTTGGCAACTAAGAAAGAGCGAGAGAGAAAGAAGTGTTGCTGCTACTAATGCCAAGATTGCGCCTTTGTTGTTCATCCATAAGCATGCCATCGATCTTGCTCCTTGCATAGCTGCTTCAATGTTGCTCCATTCCAAGTGTTTGCTCCAGATCCAATCCGTTGTTGCATGTCTACCATCTGCACACACAACACAATCTTATATTAGCAAGGGTAAATGAATCATCATGGAATTGATACCTTGCTTTGGTGTAAGTCCATTGGCTAGGTTGTGGTATGGCTGATATGGATTTGGGAATATATTAATGGTGACTACCAAAGGTGTAGGGGTTACGAAGAAACTCAAAAAAATTTTGAGGCTAGGAGAAAATTGAAAAAATCAGGCCCTGTACCCCCATGACTAATCGCGAACCTCCGGTAGCGTTAAAATGGAGAAGGAAAAGGAGGAAGAAAGATAGATAAAAAGGGAAAATTATGACATCAATGAAATAGATGTCAATATGGTAATGAACAAAATAAAATTAATTGCACAATGTTAGGGGAAAGAAGTTACCGGATGCTCCAAATAGGAATGTCAGTGGGTCCTCCCCAAAGCAGGCTTATGCCCTTAATGCCCTGACAAACCCACATTCAAAGAGCCTGGAGGCTCTAGGAATGTTATTTGGAACAAGAGTTAAAGTCTTAACCACAAGAATTTACCAAAAAGAAAACAATGCATTAACCAAAATATATACACTAATGATACAACCGGCAATGAGGTGAACAATGGAGAGAAGGGTGGAGAGAAGAGGATGGAATGGAATCCCAAGAACAAGGTGGTGTACAGCCCCTTGTGTGTTTCATGATTAATGTGACGTAGCAAATCTCATTTCAACTCCAACCTCAAACCAACCACATCTAGTGACTTCACATCAATGCATTCAGCTGAACCATCCACTTGGATAACAAGGATATATCGCCAAAGAGCCACCACCATTTTGACGAAACAAATGAGAGAATGGGAAGCAAGAAGGGCCTTAGTTAGAGGAAACACTTTGGGTTCCATAACCAGTGCTTGTAGCCCAAGTTTATTTGTCTAAGGGGTGTGCTTTGAATTCTCACTTTATTTTTGTTTTGTTTTGTGTTTTTATACATGAGAACCACACCATGCAAAGACTTCTTATTTTTATTGTCTCAACTTCCGATAATTGGGGTAACATCGGAATGGCAAGAAAACTCAAGAGGAAAACATCCAAGCACCCAAGAGAATGACCAACACAAAAGCATCAAGTTCCCTTGAAGTCACACCCTTTTCAATCCTTGAGTCCTTCCTTAGTTTGAGAAATGCCCAGTCACCAATTCGTTTAAGTTCTTATTAAGAAGGGGACTCTACATTTCCAAGCAGAGAGAGACCATAGAAACTGGTAGATGGATGGATGAAGTGGCTTCATTACCTGCCATATCAAAAGGACATACCTTAGTATCAACATTCTGACTTAAAGGTAAAAACCAAACATGAGCAATCAATATGAAAATAGTTCATACCATCATTCCGAACACTTATTATGGGACAAACTTACATGGTGGAACACACACACACACACACACACACACACACACAAAAATTGGAAAAGTATAACGATGTTGTAAAAAAAAAACTAGAAAAGTTAAAGAAATTTGTAAAAAAAAATTTAGAAAAGTTAAAGAAATTTGTAAAAAAAAAAACATGTAAAACAAAAACGTTGTAAAAAAAATGTGTAAAACAAAAACGTTGTAAAAAAAAAACTTAAAAGAACTGAGGGCCCCATACAATTAGCATAGGTGGCCATCTCCCCCATGACTGAGTTGTAAGGGAGAGATCTGAAATAATGAATGTCTATTTGAATTTCCTACTCTCTATCTCTAGAGTGATCAAACTACCAGAGTTTCCCTACTTCTAGCCTAGGATGGAAAATAAGGAGAGTGTCGCCTCTTATTTATAGATTTGATGGCGAACCGCGATATCGCATATGCGATATCGTAGGGGACGATGGGATATCACATACACGATATCACCTAGGATGCGATATTGCGACGGCTATGATATTGCATATGCGATATCGTGGCTTGTGTGAATCGCGTCTCATCAGTTAGCCTTATGTTCTCCTAGCGAACCTCTAACAAGTCCTTTTGAATATTGTAAGCAGCGTTATTAGCTAAGGATTACTCAAAGATCATCAACTCCTTTACATACTTAGCCTCTTGGAGTTTTTAAGATTGATTGGCTAAGTATAGTGGGATTAGCGAGGTAAGCTTTGAGTTTTTCAACTTTGGTAGCTAAGCATTGAATCTCAGCTCAAGCTATTTTTAGTTGGGCATTGGTAATGAGAACTTTTCCCTTAACCTTAAGAAACTCTAACTAGTTGTTTGCGATGATTTTTTGAGATATCAAAGATATCCATAATTGGTTTCTCAATTCCTACCAATCAGTTCAATAACTCTTCATGCTAGGTTACATTGAATCTCCCACTTGGTGCTTCTATAGACACCTACATGTCTCTAAGTGCACCAACATTTATTATAGATGTTGTAAGGGTGTTGAGCGCATCAACCACTTTGTCAACTACCACCTCTATCACTATCTCCTATCCTTGGTGCTACATCACTAAAATAGTTGGCTCCTCACCCTTCTCTAAATGCACTAAAAAGATAGCGTAATTCTCAAAGATTTCTAGGAATTGCTATTGTTGAGAGAGAGATACAGTTACCTCTCAAGCACTAGGATGCAATCTTTTGAGCACCTACATTCTTTGAGCAAACGACATTGGGTTTGAACCCTCCATCTTATTGATGGATCATGCAACCTCATTGAGATGACTCAATGCGAGTTTATAGATAGAGGGTTCACCACCACTCATTCTTGCCTGCTACTACTGCAGGAGTTTCTCATGGAGCTTTTACATGCACTCAACAATAACGAGGGACTCCAGCATTGTTTGCTCATGAGTGGGTGGTGGTGGTGGCTGCTCCTCTTTGATCACCTTAGTAGGGACTTTGTCCTTCATCATTTCTGCCCAAGAGGTGTGATGAGTAGTGAGGTGCCCCTAGTCCCAACCATACAAATCACTAAGGCGTTCATGTGTGATCTGGTCGAATTCCATGAACCTATAGTTCTCTAGTGCACTAATTCTCTAAGAAGTGAAATGGGCATTGAGAACATTCATTGTCTTCCCAACTATACTTGTGAAGCTCAAGGATATGATTTAAGTGTAATTGAGGCACATGATTTTTATCATTTTTATGTTTTGTACGTTTAATCATCCACAAAAAGAATGGAAGGTAGAGGAATTTAATATCTGATTATTCTACTTCCTAGCTAGCCTAACATAAGTACCCATTCCCACTTTCCAGACACATCCTAAACACGTATAGCATTACTAGGCTACCAAATGTTAAGTGTTTTTGGGTTACCAAGTGCTACACATATGCTTGAGGTGGTCATGCTTGTGTTCATTAACAACTAAAAATTAATTTCTTAATTAAAGCACATTGAAATGAAGTACATTAAAATAAAGTAAGTGAATATTAAATGCATCAAGGAAACATTTAATCTATTCTCAGTGTTGCAAGGATGATCAAAAGGGTTCATTTTTATTCTTGTCACACTGTTGTGCTTAGGTACATAAGTTCTTGAACAAAGATCCATATACACTTAGACTCTATACCGCCTGAAATCGTCGGTCTTTGGCTGGAAGGAAAATAGAGGTCGTGGGATCGCAGGACGAGAACAGAAGACCCTGCCTTCACCTAAGGGCGAGCTAGAATGCACGAAGGCAGAGTACCTTGGGTGGTCCGCGTGCGGATCAGACAAGGATTTCCCCACGCGTATGCAAAGTGCTGTACACTGGGTTATGCGTGAACGATGCAGCGAGCGTAAACAAAGCGTAAACGACGTAAAACCGATGCGAACAGAGCATGAGCGTAAACGGGTACGAACAGAATGCATGGTACAAGTTGACGTAAAACTGTAAAATGTAAACAATCTTACGCAGCAAATGTAAACAATGGTATTACAGAGTTAGAGTACAGTGCACCGGTCTAACGCAGTCGTGAGGGACACAAGGCGGATGAAAAGTCCCGGCGTATGCAGGAATGACTCAGCTGGTTCGCAAAACAGGCGGAGCGTAGAGATTGTGTACGATGTACAGGGCCAGCATAAGAGGGTTCCAGCTCTTGTGCGCAGCGTAAATGTTCTCTGGTATGCTCTGGGATTTATCCAACCGACCTTGGTAAGGTGGAAAATCGGGGTTTTTATACAGGTTGTTACGCTAGACTCGGGTTGGGCGACACGTGGCACGTTGACCGAGTGCACACAATTTACAAATGCACAATATTACAAGTGTTGGACGTATATGCTGGGCGTATACGCTGTATCAGGTCGGTGTATACGCTGGATGCGCTGAGCGTGTCTGAATGTGGGTGAGGATGTTGTGGGATGGGCGTATACGCTGGGCGGATGCAAGGCGTATACGCCAATGGATGTTGGTGTATACGCTGGGCGTATATGCCGAAGGATGGCCACTTGCTTCAATTCTTGCTCTTTGGTGTTGTCTTCATCCTACCTTTGGAGATTCCGTGCTGGCGGTAAACCTTTGCCGTACACCGGGCGTGCGAGTTGGATGTCTACGTTGGGCGTATACGCTGGAAATTCGAGTGTCTACGCTGGCAAGCGTATACGTTGTGGATTCGAGCATCTACACTGGGGATGTCCTTGAGCGTAGACACCGGGCGTATACGCTGGTGCCGGATACTTAGTGAAAATGAAGCTGTTTGACCTCCAAATTTGCAATGTGTGACGCCCACTATAGCCATGGTTGTCTATGGGTCCCAGGGACCGATTTTTTGTTGGACAAGTATTAAGCACAGAATTTTGTGGTGTTTCATTGGCCCCTCTTTGTTGACGCTTAGAGGAATCGACCCGAGAAGCATCGACAAAGAAGTGCAAAACACCACAAGCAACTTGATAAAGACGTTGCCCGCTGCCACTTGACAAGACTTCATTGCACCGTGTTCAGTAGTACATGGGATCAGGAAAGTGAAATTTGTAGCTAATAGGAGGATAGAGATCACGGTGATTGGTGACTGCCCAAAGAATTGTGTCGTGGATAGGGGATGTTCGAATATGTGGCATGATGATCTTTGCCAATAGCCAATGTTTTAGCAGACTCGGAGTTCAGACATGCAATGTGCGTCCTTGGGCCGAATAGGACCCTCGATTACTTTTCGAGGAAATCCTGTTGGTGGGGCCAAAGCTACGGGAGGATGTGTTACATGCTTTGGAAGAACAGGGCCCATGTTTAGTGTTCTGGGGAACCTGTTGGCGGGGAGCCAAAGCCATGCAACTGGATATTTTTTGACCATTTTGAACATGAGTACTTGGTTGTGAGACAACTACCTTCCCGTCTGGGACTTATATGGGGAGTGCCCGGGGTCTCGATTTTTTTTTGTGGCGTAAACTTTTGCTCTGCTTTTGTACTCATGCATAGTTGTTGTGCTGCGTGTTGCAGCTGCTTTACAGTGGTACAATGTTTTAGATGTACTGGGCGTGTCGAGGGGATGCTGGGGTAAAATGTGTTGGCGAATGGATAAGGAATTGTGTTGATGAATGGGGGGATGTACTAGTGAATAGTTTGATTTAGTCCTACCAGGTATGCTACGAACATTGTCTTACCTTGCTGCTTACGGCGAAGTGCATCTTTGTGCGAAACTTCTGGGTGTCATCCTGCAAACATAATGCCAAGGAGATAAGAAAAACCGTAAGCGAATAGATGAGCTTAGACTTACATGGCGGCCAATGGTGCAGAGATGCTGAAGGAAGGTAGGCATTGTGTTTAGATGACAGCAATACTGATAAGGGCGATTGATGGCGAGTGATGCAGTGAAGCTGATGAATGAGCATGGCGGCGGAGTGATGTGCCGGATGTGAACTTGTCAGTTTATAGTCTTGGCAGACTGTCATGGGTTAGTTTTATGTCATAACCCGTTGGACATTACCTGTTTAGCGTCGTGACAGACGTTACATTGCCAGTTTCTAGTCTTAGCGGACTATGGAGAGGCAAGCTAGTTTATAGTCTTAGCAGACCCGATTGGTTAGGATAGTGGCAGTTTATTGTCATGCTGGACAAATGCTAGTTTATTGTCCTTGCGGACGCTGTGGTATTAGTTTTAAGTCATAACCCAAGACTATTCTGTGGTATCAGTTTACCGTCATGACTCCAGGACAAGCTATGGTATCAGTTTATAGTCGTAATTCCAGGACTTGCTGTGGTATCAATTTATAGTCATAATTCTAGGACTTGCTATGGTATCAGTTTATAGTCGTGATTCCAGGACTTGCTGTGGTATCAGTTTATAGTCGTGATTCCAGGACGAGCACGTACCGGGGCTTGTATTCAGATGTAGAATGGTTTTAGATACAGGTGATTGGTTGGATTGGCAAGCTCGTTCCCTTCCATGTCGGCTAGCTTGAATGCACCATTATCGAATGCTTTGATGACCACGTAAGGCCCTTCCCAGTTGGCTGAGAATTTGTTTGAATGTTCCCGAACAGCTTTGAGCACGAGGTCACCTTCTTTGATGGGGTGCTTGTTGATGTCATGTCGATGTCGCTGTCATTGTTGCTTTTGATACCATTCGATTTGATCAAGCGCGTGTGTGCATTCCTCTTCTACCGAGTCGAGGTCAATGATACGTAGATTATTGTTTTGCTCATCGTCGAGGAGTCCGGAGAGTGTGATCCTTAATGATGGTACCTATAATTCTAGAGGCAAAACAGCTTCTGAACCATAAACAAGACTATATGGCATTTTACCTGTTGATGTTTGGTGTGTGGTGCAGTATGCCCATAATGCGTACACTAATTGCTCGTGCCATTTTCTTTTGCTTTGGGTCAGCATTTTCTTAAGTATTGTAACGATCGTCTTATTTGTTGCTTCTGCTTGCCCATTGCTCTGAGGATAGTAAGGAGAGGAAAATGAGTGTTTGATCCCCAGACTGTCGCAGAAATTTTTTGTTTCGGCATTGCTAAATTGCAGGCCGTTGTCAGTGATGATTGCCATGGGAATGCCAAAATGGATTATTATGTTTTCAAGGATGAAATTGCACACGTGTTTAGATGTGGTCTTTCAGAGGGGAATAGCCTCAACCCACTTCGTGAAGTATTCAGTAGCGGTTATGATGAAACTGTGCCCTGTGGAAGACGAGGGTGTGATTGGTCCGATGAGGTCCAAACCCCACTTTTGGAAGGGCCACGTGATCTGCACCGTGTGCAACTTGTTCGATGGGACATGGATTAGGTTACTATGCTTTTGGCAAGTGTCGCATGTTTTAACCTTGGAGAGACAGTCATATTCTATATGTGGCCAATAATAGCCTAATTGTCTTATTTTCATTGGCATGGCTTTAGGCGCAATGTGTCCTCCGCATAGTCCCTCATGTATTTGTTCAACTATTGTTTGGGCATCAGCACTACTGACGCATGTTAGCAATATACCTTCGTAGGATCTGCGACACAATGTGTCCCCTACTAAGGTGTATTACTTGGAACGTTTTCGTACGGCATCCTTTTGTGCATTTGTTAGATGTCGNTACACAATGTGTCCGATACTAAGGTGTATTGCTTGGAACATTTTCGTACGGCGTCCTTTTGCGCATTTGTTAGGTGTCGTGGTGCCTCACCGCATAGAAGGTACTCTTTTATGTCATCATACCACTCCACTGTGTGTGTTGTACTGATAGATGCAATCGGCAACGTGTTAAGGGTGTCGGTGATTGGTTCAGCGCAACTGGTTATGGAGCTTGGCAACGTATGAAACATGTCAGGTAAGATATTTAATGCTAAGGTTGCTAACGCATCTGCAATAGTATTGTCGTTTCTGGAAATGTGTTGCACGTCCACACTTTCGAATTGCCCTATTAAGTGTTTTGCCAAATCGCAGTATGGTTGTAAATGTTGAGCTTTACATGCATAGGCGTCTGTGACTTGGTTTAGGACTAGTTGTGAGTCGCCTCTGACTACCAGCCGTGTGATGTCTGAAGCCAGCACTGCCGTGAGACCTCTAAGAAGACCTTCATACTCTGCTACGTTGTTCGTACAAGGAAAGTTGAAACAATAGGCAAAGGGTCGGATCTCCCTGGAGGGATAGGTGATGATAGCGGGTGTACTTCCTCCTCGAGAGGTGGATGCTCCATCAAAGTTCAGAATGGCATCATAATCTTGGGGCACTGCGTCTATGGTGTTTATGTTCTCATCTGGGAATTCTGAATCTACGGTTGCTTGATCACGTGTTGGTGACGTGGCCATTTGATCTGCTATGGCTTGACCCTTGACTGATGATTGCGCTACATAATATAAGTCAAACTCAGCTATCATGGCTTTCCACCAGGCTATTCGACTTGTTTCGTAGATGTTCCCTGTTATGGCTCTCAGTACATTGTCCTTACAGATTATGTAGACTTGATTACAGAAGAGGTAATGTCGCCATTTTCTTAGAGAAAAGACTAAAGCTAAATATGACTTCTCCACATCATTATACTTCTTTTCATGGGCAACTAAGGCATGGCTCAAGTAGTATACAGGGACTTCAGTTTCGTCATCTCGTTTCTGGCAGAGCATAGACACGATGGACGATTCTGAAGTGGCAAGGTAAATGTAAAACGGTTTGTTGTTTTGGGGCGGGTAGACCATGGGCAGTCGGGCAAGTGTTGTTTTGATGTTTTCGAACGCTTCCTGACACTGCGGAGTCCATTCAAAATGGACATTTTTACGTAACAAGTGGTTCATAGGTTTTAGTTTGTCTGTTAATTTTTCTACGAAGCGCCTAATGAATTGTAGTCTACCTTGTAGACCTCGAAGTTCGGTAAGGTTACTGGGTGGTTTCAGGTTGGTGATGGCCTTAACTTTATCTGGGTCTACTCATATCCCTGCTTTAGAGGCTATGAATCTGAGCATTTTTCCTGTTTTGACGCCAAAGATGCATTTTTTCCGATTAAGTCTTAGTTCGTACTTTAAACAACGTTTTAAGACTAAGTCTAGGTCTTGTATGTGTTGTTCGGTCGTTTTTGACTTAACCATGATGTCATCCACATAATCGTTGAGCGATCGTAGCATATAATCACTAAAGATAAATGTCATGACTCTTTGATATGTGGCCCCTACGTTCTTGAGACCTAAGGGCATCATGGTGTAACAAAGAGTTCCCCATGGGGTCATGAAGGTGGTTCGAAGTTGATGTTCCGGGTTGATGCGTATTTGGTTGTACCCAGAAAAACCATCCATAAAATATAGCAAGGCATTCCCGGTAGTCGAGTCAATGAGTTGATCGATGCTGGGTAGGGGAAAGTCATCTTTTATGGTTGCCACATTTAAATCTCGGAAGTCTATGCATAGGCGAATGCTTCCGTTTTTCTTTGGGACGATGACCATGTTGGACACCCATTAGGCGTAATCAATAGCCCGAATGAAACCAGCTTGGTAGAGCTTGGTGATCTCATTGCGAACTGCCAATGCCACCTCGGGTCAAACTTTTCGTGCTTTCTGTTTTATCGGTCTTAGTTTCGGGTCTAGAATAATGTTGTGTTGGACAATTCTAGGATCTAGCCCGGGCATGTCTGTATAGGACCAAGTGAATGCTTTCATGTTTTCCCTAAGCACACTCTGAATGTCTTGGGCCAAGTGCGGTTGTAATAATGTACTCAATTTTAATATTTTAATTTCCCCATTAGGCATGGTAACGGGAGTTTCGGCTAACGGATCTTCGGTGATGTTTTTGGCCTCTATGTCAAGAAATTTTGTCATGCCCCCGTAATCGTTTGTTGTTTGCTATGTTGAGGCTATGACTGCGTCATCCATCAGTGGACTTAAGTTGATGAAGTTTATGTCAATGTCCTGTATAATGGTGCCGTATGGTCCGTCAATGGTTAATGGTGCGATTAAATGCTGGCAGTCCATTAAGCTTGTCCCTGCCAATAAACCGAGAGTTGCATGAGCAAAGAGGGATCGTTCTGTGTCTTTTGGTGTTTTTTTAAACTATACGTACATGTATAATGGTGGATTATCATCACACCTGGACGCATGGCAGTTTGATGCCTTACCGGGCTGTGAGCGGCAGTTTACGGCCGTACCGGGCTGTGATGGACGGGGCGATGGCAGTTTAAGGTCGTATCGGGCCATGAGTGGGTTTTAAACTAGAATGTTCAATGTAAACATGTAGAATGGGGTCCATGGAGGAACCAGGATGTCATAATTTCTGTTTTTAGTTAATTTTCATCATTTTTGGGGAAATTTTGGAGAATAGTAGGCAAAAAAGGCAAAAAGGCAAAAAACGGAGCGACGGCGACGTAAGCAGCGGCGGCGTAAGCATCAGCATCATCAGGCGCTATATAAAGGGAAGGGGGGGGGGTCCATTTGTTTTACTGGAAAGCGACAGCGTGAGCGACAGCGTAAACCTGCTAAGGCGTAAGTGTAAACCACAGTATCCTAGCGTAAGCGTAAACCTCGGCGTAGATGCCTAAGACTGATCCCCAGCATAGACGTGGAGACCCTAGCGTAGACGCCAAAGCTTAAAATTTTCAACGCCAGCGTAGACAATTGCTCAGCGTAAACATAGATCATCAGCGTAGACACTCCGAGATGGGCAAGGGAAAGGAAGTGGAGGGCCAGGGGCGGAAGGGTCCCGATCTAACCTTTGCCGAAGAGACGGAGGCCATGTTGCAGGGTTTGCCCAGGCCAAAGGTTCCATCGTGGCCTGCGACGTTCCACAGATTGGCTCTGATTCCTGCCTCTGTTGTTTCTGTGCTATTTTTTGTTTGTAGCGTACATGGTCTCGGCGTCTACACCGAGCGTAGAAGGGTTTTCAGTATAAGGGTTTTCAGCATATACGCCAGCTTAACTGTGCAGCATAGATGGTGTTTATCAGTTTACTAGCATAAGCCCTTTTCTGTGTTATTATGTTAGCATACGCTCCGGTGTGACTGAAGCTTGTCGGCGTGTTTGTCATCAGCGTAAGTTGTTTTTGTTTTGCGATGGCATATATGCTGAGGGTTTGCCTGGCGTATACGCTGTACGCGTACAGTTGTCTTTTGGCGTGCTGTTTTATTTTTCTGGCGTAAACGGTTTACGCTGAAAGCGAACTCGAGCATATACGTTGAGGGTTTCTTCAGCATATACGCTACGCGTGAAGGGGTTTCTTCAGCGTGAACTCGAGCATGAATTTGGTAGCGTATACGCTGAGTTTAAATCAGGTTTTAAAGTGTTGGTCGGCGTATATGCTGTGTACAGCGTATATGCTAAGTTTGAATCATGTTTTTACGCTAAGTGCTAACAATTTGTCCAGTGTATACGCTGTGTATGGCGTATACGCTGAGCGTGAATTGCGGGTGTATACGCTCTGTGTACAGCGTATATGCTGGATGTGAGTCGTGTTTTTCGTGCTAAGTGTAAAGTTTGACTGGTGTATATGCCCTGTGTGCAACGTATACGTTGAGCGTAAACAAAGTTGATTTTTGATTTATGATGCAAACTTTCATTTTGTGGCATTGCGATTGATTGCAGGGACAGCAAATGCTTCCTTATTGTCGTTGAACTCGTCGGGGTGTTGACATGGGTTGGCCCCGTTGAGGATGGCGAGGTTCCTCCAAACCTAACTGTGGATGAAAATGGGGTTTGGTTCTGGGAAGGTGCTTGTGAATTCTTGGCCTTTCTGCTAGAAAATTTTGAAGTGGCTATGTGGTCAAATTTTGATGAGGTGACTGCATGGAGTGTGGTTGATGTGATGCTGCCGAGGGCTACCGAGGGTGTCATGGTTTTCATCAAAGACATTGATGAGAGGCCATTTGTTGATGAGGATGGTGCTACCCACGGGCCCAGGGCAACACGCCCGTTAACGTGCGTGTGGGCGTTACTGCCACGAGGGTTGGACTACCTCAATAATACATTATTCATAGCCGCCCGTACGCATACTTTGTTCCAGAATCCTCCTGGCACGGTATACCGAATAGCCAAGTGGGACCATTTACATTTATCGTTTTCTTTTCGCCGTTTGATGTTGGTTTCTTGTTTGTTGACATGTATTCGTTTGCAGGACAAAGACCAACCCAGACGGGACCTGGATTGAGGATGAAGGGATAGCCCTCGCTCGTACAGCTCTGGGAACATTTATGACGGGCCCTAACCTTCGTGGGGCTATGCTGAAGCAAACGAAGGGTTCAATGATCCACTTTCACAAGCAGTTCTCCAGAGCATTTGCGATGTGCAAGGCTCGTGGATGGCTTCATGAAGATTGGACTGACAACGGGCCAATTTTCTCTAGTGATCTTGGCAGCACATCTAGATCTACCATTGACGGTAAATGATAACACTTCTTAGATATGTTAGTGGGTTCGTCCAATTGCCTAGATTTATGCTGATATAACGAATTTACATTGCTTTTATAGTTAATATGCCTTCTAGTGAAGATCCGGTGACCGCTGGACGAACCGAGATGACTTTGTCAATGAAGTTCGGAGGGGTGGCTAAGGCCCAGAAGTGGTTACGAAATCGTGCTCCTCCGTCCCTCACTTGTTGCCTAGATGATGCTAGGCTCATGGAGCTTTTTATGACGCCGAGTCCTGATGTTTCCATTGGGGAGATGATCGGGACTATAGACTCCTTCAATGAGTTTGTCACATACTACAACACCCGGATTAAGGGTGTGAAGCTAGTTTTCCATCTGTCGCCCGAGTTCTTCTTGGACCTATTTGGCGTACCGGTGGATGGCCTAAATATAGTGTTAGAAAGAACTCATAAAGAGCTCCAAATGATCCGGGAGTTGGAGGACTGGCTAGGCGTAGCAAAGGGTACCAAGGGATTCCCGATGCAGGGGAAGGCGAAGGTTGTAGAAGTGAACGAACTGTATCCCCTATTCAAAGCACGGGTATTTCCCAAAACGCTTTCCCATGTGAGGTGCCTTGGGGTTGAGGCTGTCTGTGTGATGTGAACTTTTTTGGAAATAGGGATGCGATACAACTGGGCAAAATTTTTATTGGCGGGCATGCACAAAGAGATAGTGCAATTGCGCTCGAATGTCGAGGCGCAATCCCATTTCACCTTTGCATTTTTTGTCGGTTATCTTCGTCGTTTTGCCGAGTTCTTGGTAGTTTGCGCAGATAACAAGTTTGTCCTGCGGGATCGGGGTCAACTATCCCGCCCGTGGATCCATCACCTGTATGACACGGCCAAATCCCAAGATGCACCCAAAGGTATCGATGAATCTATTTCCATTACTATGGGGGGATCATCTGGCGGTTCAATTCACACGCGTGACAGTGTGGGGTTAGAGCCAGATGAGCTGCCTTACACTGCTAGAAGGGTAGAATGGGTCGTCAAGGAAACCATCGGCCAAGCTAAAGCAATGCTTAAGAGGCCTGAGCGTCCGGCTGAGGACGTTTCTGGTGTGAGCCAGCCACGCGTGAAGCGGATACGCTTCAAGATGCCTGGTGAGCGAAACTCGCCTGCTTATTACTTTAGCTTTTTTTTTATTCTGTTTATAACTTTTGCCTCAATCGCTTACGTGTCATTGATATATTTTTCCTTTGGCTTGATTTTTTTAAAACAGTAAGGAAATAGGCTTTAGAGATGATCACGGAGGAAGAGGAGACCAATACGGGGAAAGACAACAAGGAGGGGCATACAAAAACAAGTCAAGGTGGTGGGACAGAGGAGTTAAGGGAGAAAACCACAGGAACTGAGCCGTTGGATGACCAAGGTAGTGTCGATCAAATATTCCGCAGTTTTCTCGAAGGAGATTTGGATTTAGGTGCTCCCCCAGGGGATGACGAAGGGCGCGGTACATTTTTCCTTTTATCCTGTTTAGTTGTCTCTCTTTTTTTTTGTGGGTTATATTTTTTGCTTATTCTTATGTGTTTTTTCTTCTGTCCAGATGAAGGTAGTGAGACCAGAACGGTATGGTTGGACGTACCCATGAAGATGGTTCCCCCTGAGAGGACCGTTGAGGTTAGTTCTTCTCGTACCCGTGAGCCACTTATTTGGTCAGAAATGCCAAGTAAGACGGATTTTGTGGCTGGCATCGCGGAGGAAGTCGTTGAACGAATCCAAGAAGCCCACCCTGGTATAGGTATGAATCACTTAAAGCTGTGGAGCTTCACATCTTGCTTGTATAGTTTTGACATTTGTATTTATTTTATTTTTGTTTTTCACATGGGTAGGTGCTAAATTGAGATGGGATCCCTCAGAAAGCGTTAGCATGGAAAGCCTAACCACACTCTCTCCCGAAGTGGAGTAGGTGCCAAGGCCTGTTTATGAGGGAGTTGCAGAAAGCCTTGTGCACCATGCTAAGTCATTATGGACTTGCAGGAATTCCATTGAGCAGTTGTGGCTGCAAATATAGGAAAAAGAAAAGGAAGTCTCCGAATTGTCAGAGGAACGTGACGATTTAAAGGCTTGATACAAGTTTGCTGCTACTAGACTAAGTGGAGATCACTCTTGGCGAACATCGGAGGTTACATACACCAGGTATTGGAATCTTCTGAATCATCATGCATTACTGACTCGGAGAATGGCAGAACGCAAAGCTCAAATTGATCTCCTGAACCTTAAGTGTCAAGATTGGAAGGCTTTTGCTTCTAAGGTTCGTAAGTGGGGTCAGGATGAGAAGAATCAAAAACATTACTATAAGAAGTCACTAAAAGAGGTGTCCATCGAAAAGCACCAACTAGAAATGTTTGTGGAGGGTTTAGGCTTGTGTTCGGCCTTCGATACTTTTGTGCAGAATACAACTGTGGAAATGGAGTCACCTACAAGGGTGATCACAACCACATTTGGGGAAGTGTCGGTTGGAGAATTTCCATTGAAACGTCCCACCTGGTCAGCTGTCGACAAAGGGAAGATTTTGGCAGATGTTGACTTAGGCCTGGATGGGACGGATTGGGCCAGTGTTCCTGAGGAAGAGATCCTTCGTCAGCTGGAGTTCGGCTTAGGGGGATCTACTATGATAAGCATTTTGTTCTTATGGAGTTAATTCACTGGATAACATTTAACATTTTGACATTCGCTCATTCTTATGTCGGTTGTTTGTTCTCAGGATGAAGGTGATGATGATGCTCAGGAGGCGGGCCCCAGTGGAGCGAGGGCCCCTGACGCTGGTGGATCTAGAGAGGACGAACCTCTCGCCTCGGATGTTTAGTGTTTTGATTTTTTGAGTTTTTGTTATCTTGTTGTTTGAGTCAGATTTATACGAAAAATGTAATTTGGAAATTCTGAAACGGATGAGAACAGTCGAAACTTGTAATTGAACGATGTTGTATGTAAGAAATTTTTCATTGATTTTAAATTTGGTTGCACACACGACACGATGTTAAGATGTTTTTGGATTTTCTTTTCTATTTAAATGTAATGCACTGAAATAATGATAAACGGTACATAAAAAGGAAGATAGGGTATGCTTAGTTTAAGGCCATTCCGGGCCCCATTGTAAACGAGCAATATTTTGGATAATCCGGATAAATTTCTTGATGGACCAACCATTTCTGATCGTGGCTAGTTTTATGTCATTGCGGACCTGATAGTTTAACGTCTTTCCGGACAAAGGATGTTATTTAATAATGTTCTTGGCTCTATTATAGTTTGATGTCATTTCGGCCTGCATGTAGTTTAACATCGTTTCGGACGTAGCGTAGTTTAACGTCATTTCGGACGTTTTGTAGTTACGTAGTTTTATTTTAACTATTTTTTTGATTTTCTTTACTTTTATGTCAAGGGGTGTATTGGCCGGTACAATTTTGTATTCTGCGTCTCCTTCGCTGATCACGTTGAATGACAATTCAATCCAGGAGACGTCCGATTGAATGTTTTCGGTATCGATATTTTCAAGTGTTTCAGTGTCCGTCATTGTTTCCGTGTTGATTTCTTCATGAGACGATGTGTATAAAGTTTTAGATGCGGGTGTTTCAATTTTAGGAGGCTCTTGTCCCGTGTTCGAAGATTTACCACCCACTAGTTGTGGCTTGTTTGCATCATTTTGACTAGGCTTCGCGAGTTCACCTTCGGAGCCTTGGTCGCTGTCCATGTGCGATGAAATAATGGGAGTGACCGCTTCACCATGTATGACGATTTCATCGCCCTCGTAGGGTAGGTGAATCTCCTGATGTATAGGGGAAGAAACGGCTCTCAGTTGGGCCAACCAGGGTCTTCCTAAAATCAAGTTGAACCCTGGCATCTCATCGACAACCAAGAAGTCAGCGGATGTGGGGAACTGGTCTCTCGCTATGAAGTCTAAGGTTATCGTGCCTTTGACCAGTACACGTGACCCACTGAATGACTTTAAACATGTTGTTGTCATAGGTTTAATTAAGTCAGTAAACCCCAGTTGTTCAATGATGGGATAGGGTACAACGTTTGTGGCCGCCCCATTGTCTACATGGACTCTGTGTATTTTGAATTGGTTTACTTGTATTGTTATGAACATGGGGATTGTCGTTGTCTCCCCCATCTTCTTGTCTACTTTGATGTTATCCTCGTGGAAGCTCAAGGGTTTAGGGATGGCACTGTGAGATGAATACATTACGGCATGAATGGCGGGTTCGCTCGGGGGCAAGTCTTCACTGACCGGGATGGATGTTAGCATGCGTACGAGAGCTTCCCGATGAGTTTGGGATGTTAGGACTAAGTCATACAAGCTCAAACAAGTGTTCTTTTATTTCAGCACTTGGGTGACTTGTGTTAAAGCCGTTGCAAAGTCTCTACTGTTGGAGACGTTCTTGTCGGCAGCAATTGGGTCCATTGGGCCCAACAGCTTTATTTCGTGTTTTAGTGGCCTGTCATCATTGCTTTGTGCTGTAGTTTTAGATGGTTCATTTTTCTTTAATGACGGTTCAACCTGATTACCTGCATTTGACGGATCGTTAGTCGACGACATGGGTATGGAATTGAGTGGAGTAGGTTTGGGTGGCCCCAGAGCCAATCGTTGACGCTCTTTCTCCAAGCGTTCATGTGTAAGCCTATCAGCTAAGCGTTCTCGCGTATGGTGTGGAGGTGAAGCTGGTTTTGGGGCCTCAGATTGTCTCGAGATGCACACCACATATGGAGATGGGTGGGGTTGCGTTTGGTTAGTGGGAGGCATTTGAGCCGAAGGCTGGCCAGGGACCCTGATGACGTAGGGGCGAGGTTTGCCCCGCGCCTGTGCGGTAGAGGTTTGATGACTGTTAGGACTTTTGAGTGTCCTAACAACATACGGGGTTGGTTTTGGTGGAGGTTGGACCTCTGCTGTTGCAACAGCCGGTGGCACTTGGACTACGAAGGGAGCAGGCCGAGTGTGAGGGATTAGTGGCTTTGAGGGTGTAGGTATGACTGAAGGTATACGGACGACATAGGGCTGCTGGGGGACGCGTGGTGATCAGGGTGTGGGTGTGGTCACGGCGGGAGGAATCCGCACTACGAATGGCCTATGAGATGTTTCTTGTGTGTTTTGAGGGTAGATGGTGTTAATGTTACTTGCCTCAGAATCATCATCAAAGTATATCGTGCTAATCATGTATGGGGCCTCTTGGGTGTTCAGGGGATCCTTGTACACCCCCATAGCCTGATTCTGCGGCTGGACCGGGTTAGCCTCATCAAAAGTGATTTTTCCGTCATCAATCATTCACTGGATATCCTGCTTCAGGGTGAAGCAGTAATCTGTTCCATGCCCGTTGCGTTGATGGTAGTCGCAGAAGCGATCCATCCTAAAGCCTTTGGGTACGGGCGGCTCATCCGGGGTTGCTAAGCTTGGGTTCTGTATGAGTTGGTAGAACCGTTCATGTCTTTGGATGGCTACAGGGGATAACTGCTTGTGTGTCATCAGCCCAGCTTTTAGGAGTTAATCAAAGAGCTGGGATCGTTTCATCGGCAGAGGCGTGTATTGAGAGGGTTCTTTCCTCTTGAAATTGCGTGTGCGGTTTGTTGGATTCTATGATGATGGTGACTCCAGGGCTGTTGTGGGAGCAGGTTTATAGTAGTTAGTAGGGGTTGCGGGTGGTTTTTGTTGGGGCGTGATGTTCGTTTGTTGGGCTCTTGCTATCACTGCTATAGTTGTCTTGGCTTTCTCTTTATCCTTTTCAGTGTGTTGGTTTCTGAAGGCCAAGTATGCCGGGTCGTGGCTGTTTTGAGCCGCTTCCTCTATGTTTTTTATCTGCACAAATGCCTGATTAAGATCACGCGCGTTAAGGTAATATAATTTCGATTTGAAGAAATCGTTGATAGCCCCTTGAAAATTGTAAGCAGGTAAGTTGGAGAGATTGGTTCGTGTAGCTCGTTGAGAGCGACACTCCATCTTTGAATAAACTTTTGTACAGGTTCAAGCGGTGCTTGCTTGACCTGTATAAGGCTGTCCAGCATGGCCTCGGGTTTCAAGTTATACTTGAACCGGGTCACAAACTGGCGTAAAAGATCATCCAAGGAAAAGATAGAGTTCCTGGGCAGGGCTCGGTACCAATCAAGTGCTCTCCCCGCGAGCGACATGGGGAATACTCGTAGTATGGAGTGGGGCCATGCCTGGAGCAATGTGCACTCTAGTCTAAATGTTATGAGATGTGCATTGGGATCTGTCTCCCCGTTGTACTTGGTCAATGTGGGCAAGGGGACACCTTTAGGTAAGGTTAGAGGTGGGACTGAAGGGCTGATGGGGTCATCGTTGTAGAAATCCACTACCTTCAGCTCTCCGTCAGCAGCTGTTTTGAGGTGCTTCACCTCGTCAGTGAGCTCCTGCATTAGTTTTTTGGCGTTCACCCAGTCTTGGAAACTTAGTAATGCTGCAGCTTGGGGTTGTGGTATGTTGTACAAGTTAGATTGTTGTATGGTGGGCTGAAAGGCCGACAGCTGCGTGGGTGGTGGTTGTGCTTGTGGAAAGGTTACGGCGGGTTGCACTACAGATGGCACGTTGTAGGGAAAATGTTGTGGTTGTTGTTGCTGCAGCTGGGGTTGTGCTTGGTGAACATTGGTTGGTGGGATTGTGTGGGGCAGTGCATGGTGATGGGGAATTTGGTGTGATGACCCTCCCCTCACTGGCCATTGTCCCGCCACATTGTGCGCGGGGACTCCCTGTTGGGTCACGGCTTTTTGGGGAACTATATGCGTTTGGATGTGCGGTATGAAGTGAGCGGATGTAGATGCCAGGATCACATGTGGCATCCCTATTACGCGGGGTGGGGATGTTACACCTGTGTTATCGTGAGGAGGTGGTGCTCGTGAGGATGAGCTCGCAACTGTGTTAGGGATAAGTGTGAGGGGGAAGGTGTTGGGTTGGTGATCACTCGGGAGAGGAATATGCACGAGCACTGCTGTTTCCGGTGGTGGTGCTTGAGCCTGGGTAAATCTAAGGTGTCGTACGGGTAGGATCTCCCCTGTCTCAGGATGGAAAATGGGGTTAACCTGTACTTGCGGGCTTAGGGTATGGTAGGAGTCTTCGTGCTCGGATTGAGCGACGAAGTCATCCTCCTCCTCTGGCTGAGGCTCTAGTGTGGGCTGGTCTAATGACTGGCACCTGTGGAGGAGGAGTTGTGTGACGAGTTCTGAATATTATTCAGGGACGGGGATTACATCGTATGGGGAAGGGGTGAACTCGTATCCTCCCTTGTAGAAGAGTTCGAACTACCTCTTCACTTCCCTTTCAGCTCGGTCAACGGCCAGGCCAGCTTGTATTTTAATACATATAAAGTTATACGTGTCCTGGGTGATTAGGTTGGAGGCTGGATCTCTCCCCTGTAACCTTAGGGATCGGCGGGGCCCCACTATGGGTTGCATTCCCGGGTGCTGTGCGATGGGCTGTTGGACGGTTGTAATGTCCATGATGTCTGTTACTTGAGCCATCGCACCGGCAGTGTTTGCAGGGTTCATGATGAATTGTTAAGGGGTATGACAGTTTGGAGTGAAATTGGCGTATCGCACAACATACAGTGTATACGCTTCAGCTGACGGCATATGACAGCATATACAACGTATACGTTAGCGTAGGCGTTGAGTGTAGACGAGTCTACGGTGTAAGTGGCTCAGCGTATATGCCAGACAGTGTATAGCGTAAAGGTACAGCGTAAAAAAGGGTGCAGCGTAAGCGAGTCAGCGTAAGACAAGGCTCAGCGTATAAGTGAGGAGCGTAAAACAAGCTCGGCATAAACAGGTCACCTCATAAACTAGTTGTAGTGTGAAAATAGGGGAGCGTAAAAAAAACAAGGGAGTGTAAAATAGACTCAGCATAAACAAGGTTCAGCGTAAACGAGGCTTAGTAAACAATGCAGGGCGTAAACAATGATAGCATAAACAATGCACAGTGTAAAAGCAAAGCCCAGCGTAAACAAGGTAGGGCATAAACAATGGAAAGCATCAACGATGCACCGCGTAAAGGCAAAACTCAGCATAAACAAGGCAGCGTATGGTCTTCAGAGGGAATTTTTACGAGGGGACGTAAATACTGAACAGCGTAGACACTGGATAATTACAGACTCGGGTTTTAGGCTGGGCGGCGTAACCACTGAAGGGTTTTAGTAGGGAGCGGCGTGCAGTTAGCGGCGTAGATGCTTAACAGCGTAAACACTGGGAAATTCACAGACAAGGTTTTAGGAGGCCCTCCTTCTACCACCAATTTCTGTACCACTTAAAATCATCGGTCTCCGACTGGAAGGAAAACAGAGGCCGTGTGATCACAGGACGAGAACAGAAGACCCTACCTTCACCTGAGGGCAAGCTGGAATGCACGAAGGCAGAGTACCTTGGGTGGTCCACGCGCGGATCATACAAGGATCTCCCCACACGTACGCAAAGTGCTGTACGCTGGGTTATGCGTGAACAATGCAGCGAGCGTAAACAAAGCGTAAACGGCGTAAAACCGATGCGAACAGAGCGTGAGCATAAACGGGTACGAACAGAATGCATGGGCCAAGTTGACGTAAAACTGTAAAATGTAAACAATCTTACGCAGCAAATGTAAACAATGGTATTACAGAGTCAGAGTACAGTGCACCGGTCTAACGCAGTCGTGAGGGACACAAGGCGGACGAAAAGCCCCGGCGTATGCAGGAATGACTCGGCTGGTTCGCAAGACAAGCAGAGCGTAGAGGTTGTGTACGGCATACAGGGCCAGTCTAAGAGGGTTCCAGCTCTTGTGCGCAGCGTAAATGTTCTCTGGTATGCTCCGATATTTTGCCAAACGACCTTGGTAAAGTGGAAAATCGGGGTTTTTATACAAGTTGTTACGCTAGACTTGGGTTGGGTGACACGTGGCGCATTCACCGAGTGCACACAATTTACAAATGTACAATATTACAAGTGTTTGGTGTATATGCTGGGCGTATACGCTGTATCAGGTCGGCGTATTCGTTGGGCGTATACGCTGGATGCGCTGAGCGTGCATGAACGTGGGTGAGGATGCTGCGGGATGGGCGTATACGCTGGGCGGATGCAAGGCATATACGCCGATGGATGCTGGCATATATGCTGGGCGTATACACTAAAGGATGGCCACTTGCTTCAATTCTTGCTCTTTGGTGTTGTCTTCATCCTGCCTTTGGAGATTCCGTGCCGGCGGAAAACCTTTGCCATACACCGAGCGTGCGAGTTGGATGTCTACGCTGGGCGTATACGCTGGAAATTCGAGCGTCTACGCTGGCGGGCGTATACGCTGTGGATTCGAGCGTCTACGCTGG
>MNCI01009318.1:245678-269361 GCA_015680685.1 Gnetum montanum
AAAATGAAGCTGTTTGACCTCCAAAGTTGCAATGTGTGACGCCCACTGTAGCCATGGTTGTCTGTGGGTCCTAGGGACCGGTTTTTTGCTGGACAAGTACTAAGCACCGAATTTTGTGATGTTCCAGACTCCTACTACGAGCACTTAGAAAATATTCTAACTTTGAAGAGAACAAATTGCAAGAGCTTCACTAACTATGACAAAAACTCATGAAAAACTATATCAAAAACTTATGAAAACTGTAAGCCCAAGCACTATATTTATAGGCTAGCATATACCCCGCAATATGAAATATTCAACATCGTGTCTTGGGCTTTGACATCAGATATCTAATTTCAAGGCTTTGATATCAGGTATATGATATCAGAGTTAGTCAAAACATGATTCATCATACCCTCATGACTGAATGAAAACTCATCCTCGAGTGATGAAGAGAAGGAATAAGTTTCCTACAAAATATTGGGAAGGTATGGGATTATTAACTAACATAAAAACTAACCTAGATGAAATAATAAACTTTGAGTGTCGAAGTGTATGGAGTTATAATCTTTATAAAATTGGATGTTTATGATAAGAGAAGTGAACACCCTAGATAGAATTAACATCCAACACTACTTAGCTTTCGAAGAGTGAGAGAGAAGATCCAATGATCATGAACGGTCCTTGTCATGTGGTACTATCACATCATCCATGGTGAAGATAGTCTTGCTTCCAGTCCATGCTTCCCACTATAATCACAACAAAATCACGAATTAGTGTGCAATGTGTAACACATAGCTATTAAGTACATTGTCTTGTCAGTGGTTACACTCAGCTAGGTTGTGATTGTGGTAGATTGATTTCTTTAGGAGAGTTGGCAGGAAGATTGAAAAATAGGGTAAAATAGATAAGAAGCCCATTAAATTTGAAAAATTTATACATAAGGAAATATTTGAAGAGGGTGTAAGAATTCACAACAATAGAAAGGAAAGTTCATTAAAAAAATGTTATAAGGATGTGCACAATTGGATGTTATTAATGAGGTTAAAAAAAGGATTTGATTGTAAGAGTGTCTAAGGATAAAGAACTTAACTAACCCAACCAAAAGATATGCAAATGGATCCTCCCCAAAGTAGATACATGCCTTTTATTACCCTTGAATAACTTCAAACTAAGAAGTCCATGAAACCTATGGATGATTAATGGTTATGGAAGGTTAAGTACAAAAGCCCAAAAAAATACCTAAGAATCTCGACACTTCAAACTAGGACATGAAATAAGAACATAAAATTGGTAGTGAGGTGAAACATGGAAAGCATAGATGGATGAGAGAGGATGGAATGGAGTTCCTGATTAAGGTCACATGAAGTCCCTTGTGAATTTTATGGTTAAATTACTTGATAAGATCCATCCTTAGTCCAAGCCAAAACCAACCACATTCAATGACTTTGCATAACAATTCTAAGACTAGGCCACCCTTTGAGACATGAATTCTTCCATAGAACAACCACCATTCCTTATTAGAGAAGAAAAGAGAAGTAGGAAGTGAGGAAGGGCCTTACTTAGAGGGGACCTTTAGGCATGGGAAACATGTCTTTCTAGTCTCATAACCAATGCTTTTAGCCAATTTATTTTTTCTAAGGGGTGTGCTTTGAATTCCCATCATTTTTTTTAAATGGGAACCACACCATGCAAAGACTTATTCAACTTCCTGCTATTGGTTGACATGGAACAGTAAGAAATCCATGAAAACAAAAATGCACCTAGGTAAGCAAAAAGGCACAATGAATACCATATCCCTTTGAAGTCACACCTTGTTCAAACCTTTGAATCTTTTCCAATTCTAGAAACTATCAAAATCACAAATTTGTTATAGTTTTAGTAATGAAAAAGGGATTGCACATTTCCTGAACAAGGAAAACCATAGAGTTTGTGGATCGATGGATGTTGTGGACTCACTGCCTATTGCATGAAAAAAACCATTTCCTTATTATCAATAACAAAATTCAAAGGTAGAATCTAGACACCAACAATCAAATAATAACATAGTACATACCACCATCAAGCAACAAATTATCACTAGGCCTGGCACTTATTAACAAAAAGTTAGAAAATCACACCAAAATAAAAGAAAATATAAAAGAAAGCGTAAAATATTCAAGAAATAACAAATGTTTTAATGATGTTGTAAATCAAAAATTAGAAAAGATTAATAAAATGAAAACAAGAAGATGTAAAATAAAAAATGTGTAAAATAAAAAGTTGCAAAACAAAAATGTGTAAAACAAAAATGGTGAAAAGCTGAGGAGCCACTTGTATAGTTAACATGGATGGCCATCTCCCCCATGAATTAGTGGAAAGGAGGACATCCAAAATATTGAGTGTGGTTGTCCATCTAATGAGACGTTTGTTGTATTTTCTGGCTTATGCTTGTTGAAAGCTTTGACTTATTGGATGTTGACTAGCTATTTCTTGTTTAGACTATAAGGTCCTTCCCACAATGTTTGGAGCATAGTTTGTTAATGTATGTGTGTGGGATTCTAGTAGAGAACCTTATCTTTTCATTGAAATTTGACTTTTCTAATTTTAAGATCATGGCACTTTTTTTTGTAAGCCTTGTGCAACTCATTAGATGATAGGGCCATTAATTGATTTTTGTTTAGCAAGTTGAGATCCATTAATCTTTCTTTTTATGCTAGACTCAAGTCAAGGTCAAGGTCATTGGCTGTTGAAAGTGTACAAAGCTCAAATTGAATAGGAAATGTTAGTAGTTTTTTGTACACAAGCTCATAGGGAGAATAGCCCTATAGGAAGTTTCCATGTTGAAAGGTAGGCCCCAAGGGCATCATTGAGTTTTTTACTCTAGTATTTCCTATATTTGCTAATAGTTCTTGTTAGAATCCTTGTGATTTTCCTATTGATAACCTAAGCTTGACCATTGGCTTAGGGGTGGTAGGGTGTTGTGAGTTTATCTTCAACCTCCAAGCATTGCATGAGCTTTCGAAAGGTAGTTCCTATAAAGTGAATTTCATTATTAGAAATTAATGCATATGGCACATCAAACTTAGTTACAATATTTTGTTGTGCAAACTGAGTAGTAGTAGAAGATGTGTAGTCGATGATAACTACTACTTCTGCCAATTTTGTACAATAGTCAATAGTGACTATGATGTATGCCTTTTCATTGGACATGGCTGTGATGGGACCCATGAAGTCAATGCCCTAGATGTCAAAGGGTTCCATTGGTTGAATCCATTATTGAGGTTCCTCCATTTGATCAATCATTCCACCATCTTATTGGCATTGTTTAAAGGAGTGAATGTATTGATGAGCATCCTTGAAGATTGTTGGTAAATAGTACCTTGCCATTAGGATCTTAATGGTCATGTGTCTTCCAACATAATGTCCCCCACAAGGACCTTCATGAGCATCTTGGAGAATGCATAATTGATCAACATTAGGGACACACCATCAAACCAAACCATCGATGCATTCCTTGTAGAGATTGAAACACCACCAATTTTAGGTTTCTATAGTTCAACAACAATTTTTTCTAAGTGTCAAAACTTGGCAAATTTTTTCTAAGTCTGATGTTACACTTAACAATGTAGCCAACATAACACACATTGAGCCCTATTTTGCAAGATTTTTCTAAGTTTTAGTAGCAAGTTCATAAAAATTTTTCTATGTGTCCTGCTACACTCTCAGTCTACCTGCTACGCTCCCCAATGTAGCTAGCATAGCACACACTTCAATGGCCAGTTTGCCCAAGTGTCAAGCTAGAAGTGGTCAAGGGTTGCTTGGGATGGATGAAATAGTTTGAAAAATTTTCTATCTCCTGGGCTATCATGCTTGCTATGCTCCCTAACTTACCCAACTTGAAACATGTCCTAGTAGCCAGCTTGCCCAAGTACTAGGCTAGAGTTTGTCAAAAGTGCTCAGGATGGCAAAAAATAGTTTGGAAAAATTTCTATCTTTTGAGTTGCTACGCTTTGCTATGCTCCACAACGTAGCTAGCATGACTTAGGTTCTAGTGCCTAGTTTTGCCTAAGTGTTGGATAAGGATCTGTCAAGCTAGCTCGACATAGAAGATACATTTGGCACATTTCCTAACTTATAAGGCTGCCTATCCTGCTACACCCCATAGCATAGCCAACGTGCCATGGAGGAAGATTGTAGATTTAATTAAAATTTGGCTAAGTATCCCTACTATGCTCTGCTATGCTCCCTAGCATAGCCAGCATAACTAGTGTGAGACATCAAAAATTTGCAAATTTTCACTAAGTGTTGTGTTATGTTGTAGAGTGTAGCTAGCTTGACATTAGAGAAAAGCCTCCAACAACCTCCAAAAGCCTCTATAACTCAGCATCAGCCTTTGTCTCAACTTTGACATTCCTCCAAAAATCATGATTGGCAATTTGCATTTCTTTTGCAACCCCCATTGATCTCCAAAATTGTCCTTATGCTTGGTCCTAGTTGAAAGAGAGGGAAGACATAGTCCTAGAAAGTAGCCTCCAATTTGTACTATTTTTGCACTATTAGTAGGTACATTGCAGTCTCTCAAACTCTGGCACATGTATTCTGGGTAGTGTGGTCATAGTTTAGTAGTCTCTAGGTACTCGTTGCTATCCTTCAAAGCATAATATTTTGCTACTCTCACGAAAAAACTATTTTTTCTTTCAATGGTCCAACCCTTGTGGCATCTCTTAGGTGAGAATTTCATTATACCATTTAGGCTCATTGGGAAATTGTTTAGTTATAATCCCAGAAAAGCGGAGTTCGTCAGGAAACATATCAAATAATGGACTTTCTTCCTCTTTGTTGTCCCATCGTAACTGAGATAAGTGGTTAGTGAGCACATTCTTAGTGCCCTTTCAATCTACCATTGTATGATCAAATTCCTATAAGATCACTAGCCATCGTATGACACATGGCATCACTCTTGGCTTGTTCATCAACAAGTGAATGGAACTATGGATTGTATGCACAAATACTTTGTATCTGATGAGATGCAGATTGCACAAGCCGCGATATCGCGTACACGATATCGTAGCCCGCCGCCATATCTATAAATAAGAGGCGACATTTCCTTCATTTCAAAATCCTGGCTAGAAGTAGCGAAGCTCTGGCAGTTTGAACACTCTAGAGTTAGATTAATTTTCCATGTGCCCGCAGTAGGAGTCCTAGAGTGAATGGATCTTTATTTGAGCAACTTTGTAACCTGAACACAAGTTGTGTACGACAATAAAGACAAACTTGATTGGATAAACCTTGTAGTACATGGTTTTATTTTGTTGTTATTTATTTCTTTCCTAGTGCGCACGAGTACGACTTGATTACGAGCATTTTGACTACTTGGTAACCCAGTAGCGTATTCCAGGATCTGCGCTTGGTAATCCCAGTGGTAGTCCAATGTGTACAGTTGGTCAAGGAATCGGCTTCTCATCACTAGGCTAGAACGTGTGATAAGTACGACTTGGCTACGAGCACCCATGGGTGTGTACGGCTAGCCAAGGAATTGGCTACTTATCACACTTAGGCTATATAGGTGCCTCAGTACGACCACTTCGAGCACTTGCATTACGTGTGGTGATCCCAGTAACGATTAGCATTTGGTAGCCACAGTTGCATAGTTCAGGGTATGTCCAGTAATTGGGAACGGATGCTGACACTAGTTAATTAAGACTTAGGACATTAGTTAGAGTTAGTTAGTTTCTCAACCCTTTTCCTCATAGCTTAGGAGATAAACTAAAAAATACCCAAAAAATCATATACCTCAGACTTGCTTAACCATACACCGTGACACATACAAGCAAGCCTGGGAAGACAACAAATGATTAACCCCAAGCGTTCCTTGTGGCGTTAAGGCATTTAGTCTGCAGAGTTTGACTGGATCGCACGTACACGCTCGTATTCATATGGTTGAGTGTAGGGGTACCTCGCCACTCCTCATTGGTGCCGTTGCTAGGGACTAAGTGTTTTTACACCAATTGAATATAAGGGATATCACTCACATCATTGTGAGCTTTAACGAACCTTCGGGTTAATCAGTTAATTAAGAACATAAATAACAGTAAAATAGCACACCATTAGGATGGCTTCTTCTCATGAAATCAACTCACCTAAGGACAACACAGGAGACGGTCAGCATCAGACACATAACCCAGACTAGCCATGTCCTAAACAATCCAAGGTCACATATACTCATCCTGATGAGTATGTCCCTGACTTTACTTTTATTCTCCATCAAAATGAACAACTGTGATGGAGAGATCTGCAAGGTAACATCGTGTTACCCCCAGATAGATCTACTCCTAACATGCTTTTCCATGCCTTGGCACAGATTGGCATGCAAGAACTATTCACGGAATACATTCTAGATGATTATGACATGAGGGATTATCATCCCACAAATGCCCAACATATTCGGGATGAAAGGCAGGAGAGTCAACATTCATTATTGAAGGGCAAGATCCCCCATGTCATTAGTGAAATAGGAGACGAGGAACCCCTTACAATGGGTTTCTTAGAAAATGATGTTCCTCCTCCTCACTCTAGTGAAGAGGTTAAGCATCAGGGCCTTCGATCAACTGTACATGCTACAGGCTCTGATCCCCATGAGCACCAACTGTTCATGGCAGGAAACACTACTCACATAAGGACGGACACTTAGATCGTCACAACGATCGGGGCTGAAGCAGCCGAAGAGAAGGTAAGAAACATCGCCATGGTGATGGATCCCCTTCCTCTTCTCCTTCATCTCACCGTTCACACCCTCATTCCACATCTGGGCATAACCATCGTGAGCATAATGGAGAGAGTAAAAGTAAAAGGGAAGATGAAATACCTCGACAAGAAGGTTGAGAAGAGTTAGGACAAGGGCAAGGACATAGGGAGAGTAGGGAACCACCACGAAGACATCACAGACGTCATGAAAGAGATGATCATGATGAGCCCCTACTCGCAACCCGAAGTATGCTTAACATAACAAAGGAAGTTAGGATTCCCACAAGGCATTTAAAGGACAGTCAGATCAAGTGATTAGACATGAACAATATCCCACGATTCGAAGGGGGATACAATGCTGATCCACAAAATCATTTGCAGGCATTCCATGACGCCTGTGCCTTGCAGAATATTGATAGCGAGTGGCAAAAGCTTAAGTTATTCCCAAGGATACTTATCAAAGAAGCAGAGAGCTAGTACCGGTCCTTAGAACCGGAAACCATCAGGAGGTGGAGTACGATGCTTGAATTGTTCAACAACAAATATCAAACGTACTCCAGAGTGTCCAACTTGCATAGGCAGATCCAAGGCTAGAAACAAGGTGCTTATGAACCCTTGGATGCTGCCATGGCCCGTTACTATACACTACTGCATTGTTGCCCGGGCCATGGGTACGCTAAGCGGGATCAACTTCACCACATCGTGGATGGGCTAAGAAATGAAACGAGAAGAACTCTTGGGACTTACGCCCAAGGGAGACTCTACCAACTAAGAGCCCATGAGGTTGAAAGCTTGTTGGAACAAGTAGTGTAAGAAGAAGGTGAGCTAAAGAAGAGAGAAAGTACGGAAGAATACAACCGCAATCCCTCCCTTCGCAAGAAGGAAGTGAAATTCTATGATGAGGAGGATGAGTCACCACTCGAAAAGTTGGTGAACCGGAAAACCTTGCCGATCCAAAAGTTAACAACAGAAATAGTGGCTAAGGTAGATGATGTATGAAGTTCCTTAGACTCTAAAATAGAAACAGTCTTGAAAATTGTAGAAGAGTCTAAGGTTGAGCAAGGTAGTGACAAAGGCAAAACCAAGCGGAGAAACTTAAACCCTACACATAACAAGGGTAAGGGAAAAATTCCTATCTCCGATGAGGCTGTAAATTCTTATTCAGACAATGATAGTGGATGTGAGGTCTGCTACTATGACCATCCTAAGGGATGTTGCCCAGTTATCTCACATCTGCAGGAGTCTAGGGTGTATGCATTAAATCCAAGACTTAATCAACGGCAAACACCCCAAAGGTCATCTTACCCACAAGGTAACCCAAGGCAGTTCCACCAACCCTTAACATATTATCCAAGTGGAATGCCTCCACAGCCCATTGGACAACACCAGCCATGGCAATACCCACAGTCATGGGGGATGCCACCGCCAACACATCAACATCCTTACCGGCAGCCTGATCCTCATAGATATTATGTGCAATAGTCGGTTCCTCCAGGTAACTTTATGGGTCACATGAAACCTCCATGTTACTACCAAGTTCAGGAATATTTTAGGACTCCCCCTCCTTTAGGAAACGTCCCATTCCCACAACACCCTCCAAGTTCATCCACATCTCTCACACCTACAACCACAACACCAACCGTTCCAATGAGGGCTAGAGTAAATCCCACTCGACTGCGACAACCTAATACTGCGAGGGACTCCAAGCCTTCAATATCAGTTGGCTCTAACAATCGTTCACCAAAAAGACCCTTCCTTAGGACCAAAAATTCAACCAAACCTTCGCTATCACAAGCAATTGATCATCCTAACACTCCCATACCCAACACAGTTTCAGGAAACCATCCTGTAGCAAAATCACGTCCAATGCATACAGTTATGTTAATGCATGCAGTAACTGATTGGATCAAGGTGGGCCACCTCCCAAAAAATTATCAGATCTGGGAGTTCCCTTAGTCTATCTCCAAGTCACTGGGAATGAACCCCATAAGGCTCTTCTTAACTCAGGTTCCAGGGTCAACTTAATCTCACAAAAACTATATAAAACTTGGAACTTGCCCCCACTCAAGAAGAGCAACATTCGCTTAGAGCTGGTTGACCAATCCATCACTATTCCTTTGGGACAGGTTGAAGACATTGTTACCACTATCGATGGATGGTCATATCCAGCCGATTTCCTAGTGATCGAAATAAACAATGATAAAGGGGATTTCCCAATTATCATGGGAAGGGAATGGCTAAATACAATCGATGCACGCTTAGGAATTCATAACCTCTCCCTAGAAATATCCAAGACAAATACGTTTGGGAAAATTGAGAGGAAAAGAGTTCCATGCATTGCATATAGCGACACAGGGTGTCATTGCATGCAGAAATCATGGGTAATGCGAAGTTTAACATTTCCTGCATGCAATCGGTGTGCACAGGATATTAATATACAAAAGTGCCTATATGCAGCAGCCACACAACAAGAAAACCCCCAGTGGCCGATGGCTGATAAAGATAACAGCTCGACTACCTGCATGGAACTAGCTGAGGGAATAACTAGTGCTTACCTTGAAAGCACAGACATATTGGAGCAAGTCTGTTGCCAACTCCCAGCCCTTAACCCCAAAAATATTAATTGGGGGAAGTTGGAGATTCCTGAGGAGTTTAAACAAGAACCCCTAGAGTTAAAACCATTACCCACCAGTCTAGAATACGTGACCCTCAAAAATGGAAAACTGGTAATCATCAATGCAAAGCTCATGCCCACGCAAAAGGAAAGTTTACTAAGGGTGATAAACAAGTGGTCAGCCACCTTTGCATGGTCATATCCTAAACTAACCGGAATAGATCCTCGAATATGCCAACATAGGATTTATATAGACCCTTCTATGAAACCTCGCAAACAACCCCAGAGGCAGTTGAACCCAAAACTAAAACAAATTTTTAAAGAAGAACTAGAGCAACTTCTCAAAGCTGGGTTCATTTACCCTATCGCTGACAGTGAATGGGTTAGCCCTCTTGTCATTGTACCGAAAAAGGGAGGTAAATGGAGGGTATGTATAGATTTTAGGCTGTTAAATATGGCAACATTTAAAGACCACTTTCCACTGCCATTTGTGGACCAAGTCTTAGACACTATAGCAGGGCATCGCTATTACAGTTTTCTGGATGGATATAGCAAATACAACCAAATACGCATTGCACCAGAAGACCAAGCCAAAACAACATTCACTAGTACTTGGGGAACGTTCGCATATAAACAAATGCCTTTCGATTTATGTAATGCACTTGCCATGTTCCAACGCCTAGTTCTAAGTATTTTTCAACAACAAATAGGCAATGGAGTAGAAGTCTTCATGGACGACTTCTCCACCTTTGGGACGAACTTTGATCAAGCTCTCAACTAGTTAGAGCAAGTATTGACACGATGTGTTGAAACCAACCTTAAGCTCAACTGGCAGAAGAGCCATTTGATGGTTCAAGAGGGCATCGTGCTGGGGCACAAAATCTCACAATTAGGAATCAAGGTTGTAGCAACAAAAAATGTCGGCAGCTGGAAATACCGACTGAGATTCCGTGTATACAGTTTTAACCACGGATCCGCGCAAGGGCTATGCTGGAAAAAGCGAATCCACAGCGCCCTGAACGATCTTGTCGATCAGATAGGGACTTACGGGTCAGTAAAACAATGAAGATTACGGCTCCTTGCATGCTGCAATTTGATTTGAGGGATCGTGAAACGGGAGGAAAATGACGTGGATGGATCGCTACACTGATAACGTCAAACACGCCGAAGAGACGCTAATCAAGAGAGAAACACGTGATTTTCAAAGATCTATGTTTTGATTTTTGAAAGAATGTATGTTACGTTACAATGGGAGAGACCCCCGATAACTTGATGTAAAAATGAGCACAAAACAACAAGGAAACTGTCCAGACAGAAGTCCAATCTACCTTGTAGGCCAAAGCTGGGATGCAAGGATGGTCAAGCTCTGAGGTCTGCCAATCAATTGTTTCTGACCGGTAGAGTTTGCAAACTGGGCGAGACAATCTCACAATCCGTGTTCTGCTTCTTTGCGTCGAGCAGATTCTGCACAGGGCAGCGACCGCTAATGGAATGCTCTCTCTTGTTGCTAAGGCTCAAGCGCACTGTGCTCTATTCTTGCTGAAGGATGATGCTGTCGGCAGTTGTCAAAAGGTTGCTCTTCGTTTCTCTGCTCAAGGTGATAAGTGCTTCCTTGCTCAGAAAATGCTCTTGCCCTTTTGATTTTCTACCGCTCAAAGTGATAAATGCTCTGGTGCTCAGAAAAATGCCCCTGCTTCTCTGATTTGCCAACCCCTGTATCTTTGTCAACTGAGGTATTTATAGGCCGCGAAGCTCCGTGGAAAAGGCGCAACCCTGATGACGTGGGTCCCGGATGTTTCGGGTTCCGTTGACTTGATCATTTTAAGTCAGACTGTGACTACGCACAACACACTCATTTGCGTGTTGTGCGTGTGAAGAGTAGGTACATGTTGAGCGTGCTTCAATTGCTTTTAGGATGTATTACACTCATTCACGTTGTGTTGCGTGTATGAGCGTAATCCGGTATGAAAACAACAGGCCCAAAATTGTCTTACGCTCATTACACAGCCACGCGTAACGAAGCGCAAACAATGTCTAATTTACGCTCACTATGCAACTGCGCGTATTGAAGCGTAAACAATGTCTAATTTACACTCATTATGCAACTGCGCGTAATGAAGCGTAAACAACGACTAACTTAATGATAAATACGCAATGATATGCACCGCCGCGTAACGAGCGTAAAGACAAGCTATTCATGCGCTACAAGAAAAAACTGTCGAACTGTTGTGCTTCTCTAGACTCTGCCTTCGACTGTTTTGGAGCTTATTACGCTCATTACGCTTCCGTGCATAACAGAACGTAAACTTGTCCTTGAGCAAAGCTGATGCGCGTTCTTGCTTAAATTGCGAATCTTTGCCTGAGGCCAACTCGTAATTTTCACGGTGTTTCAATGGCCCCTCTTTGTTGATGGTTGGAGGGCTTACCCGAAAGACATCGACAAAGAATGCGAAATACCAAATTGGCAAAAGCAAGAACAACGTTCATCCATAGCTACTCAAGTGTTGCCCTGTCAACATAGAAGAGCAAAGCTGGAAGGTATGGGAGATAGAGGGATATAACTGGAAACAGGTTCAGGGAAGATGCAAAATGAGTTATAACAGGTTCAGGTTCAGGTAGGGGTATGAAATACGCTCGTACGCACAGAAACGTACGTTCGTTTATGTCAACAGGAATGCTTTCAGATGAGCATAGCACGTCAATTTGAGATTTCTTTGTTACAGGTTGTAGCAGGAATGCGTGCAAAAGAAGCATGGCGCATCACTTCTGCGATGTCTCTGCTAGCGTGGATGCGGAAAATGAATACCTACGTATGTAGGTTTTGCGTATGGGAACCGGGTGGTGGGGATGAAGGAAACAAGAGCTAAGGGTAGGATTGTGAGAGGTATAGGTGTGCAGAGCTAAGTGGTTGGGCAAACCTGAGCAACCATTTCAACACGCTGTTGTACTTCACCACTCAGATGGGCGCATCTTTGGACGACATTCTCCAAGGTAAGTAACTTGCAACCACAAGAGAAAACAGAGGACACCATTGCTCATGAACAAGAGGCGAGGTTGTCAAAGCAAACACAGTGCGATGCGAGGTAGAGAGGTTGGGCCACGAAGAAGAAGCTGGGGTATGCGGGCGAAGTCGCCAATCCTGATGATTGGCCCTGCATACCTTCACCAAAAGGCATCAGACCCAGTGCACCTAACTGGCTAGACAAGGAACCAGCCAGATGAATTTGCGAAGCCAGCGTCCGATAGCGATGATCGGCAGAGATTCCCGAGGTCGTTGTCACCAAGGATTTCGTCGGGGCTTTGGCTGGCAAGACTGAACTCTCAGAGGTGCCACCGCTGCAGTGGACATAGCGACGACATCTCCGAGGGATCAGTAAGATGCCTTTCAGCTCCTCCGAGGAATCAGTAGGATGCCGGTGGGGTGGCGACACTGGGACTGTTTCAGTATCCCACCCCGTCTGCTGTGTAGCTGTACAAAAATGATCACACTCGCTTGAACATGGTAGCAATCTGTACATCCCATTTTTAAGTCCCGGTAGACTGCCGTTACTGGTTTTAGGTCTCAGTAGACCATGGTCCCAGTTTAAAGTTCGGGCAGACCGAGAAGTGCTAGTTTTACGTCGTAGCGGACGGGGGGGGGTCTGATTTATGGTCTCAGCAGATCGTGCTGTGGATGTCAGTTTCGCGTCATGACCCAGGGACAGATCTGTGCTGGTTTCACGTCTCAGTAGACGGCTACTTACCTGTGCCAGTTTAGCGTCGTGGCGGACGCGTGCAAAAGATGCCAGTTTTTCGTCTTGGCAGACCTGTACAACATTGCTAGTTTTACGTCGTAGCGGACAGTTACCACTTGCCAGTTTAGCGTCGTGGCGGATGCATGCAAGGCATGCCAGTTTTACGTTGTGGCAGACGATCAGTGCTAGTTTTACGTCGTAGCGAACGTCTGGTGCCAGTTTTACGTCGTAGCGGATGATGGCGGTCATACATGATTACTCGCGCTGTAGATACCGCTAAGCGTAATACCGCTTCAGATATACATGATTTACAGGGTTTGCTAATTCGTTGCCATTGACGTCTGCTAATTTGAACGCTCCGTTATTGTACACGTCGATCACCAAGAAAGGGCCTTCCCAGTTTGCAGAGAACTTGCCTACAGGTTCACGCACAGCCTTGAGAACAAGATCTCCTTTCTTGATCGGGCGCTGTTGAAGGTTGTGGCGATGTTTCTGGCGCTGTTTTTCCTGATATTTTTCAATCATACTAAGAGCCTGTATCCGCTTCTCTTCCACTGAATCCAGATCTGCGATTCGAGACTCGGTGTGTTGGGCCTCATTTATAACCGTGGAGAGGACCATTCTCAAAGAAGGGATTTGCAAATCGAGAGGCAGCACTGCTTTAGACCCGTACACCAGGCTATAGGGCGTACTGCCCGTAGCTGTCCTACACGTAGTACGATATGCCCATAGCACATAGAGGATCTGTTCGTGCCACCGCCTTTTGTTGCCGTCGAGCATTTTCTTGAGCAAATTGATGATCACTTTGTTTGTTGCTTCAGCTTGACCATTCGCTTGCGGGTAATAAGGGGAAGAAAAAGATTGTCTAATGTTTAGGTTATCACAGAAGGATTTGGTTTCTGTGCTACTAAACTATGGCCCATTGTCTGTCACAATAGTCATTGGGAGACCAAATCTGGTTACTATATTTTCTAAGATAAAACGGCAAATCTGCTGAGAAGTGATCTTCCGCAGGGGAATAGCCTCTACCCACTTCGTAAAATACTCAGTAGCGGTAATAATGAAGCTATGCCCTGCAGAAGACTTCGGCGTGATGGGATCTATGATGTCTAGTCCCCATCGCTGAAATGGCCATGTTATCTGTGTTGTATGTAATTCTGTGGGTGACATGTGTATAAGATTTACGTGACGTTGACACGTGTCACAGGTTTTAACCTTCGTCAAGCAATCTATTTCCATGTGTGGCCAGTAGTATCCTAAGCAACGGATTTTTAGGGCCATAGCCCGTGGTGCTACGTGGCCACCGCACAGTCCCTCGTGAACTTCGCCGACTATGTGTTGCACTTGGTCTTTGTCAACGCAGGTAAGCAACACGCCATCAAAGGAGCGTCTACAGAGAGTGCTGTCTCCGATGATGACGTATTGCCTAGCCCGCTTACGGATTGCTTCTTTCTATGCACGTGTTAATGCAGATGGTAGCTCACCCTGTAAAAGATAAGTTTTGATATTATCGTACCACTCAGGCGTGCTTTCCTCGAGCAAAGTGGAGATTTGCGCCGCCTGAATGATAGGATCTGCATAGTCTATAATTAATGCAGGGTAGGTGTTAAACAGGTGTGAGGGCACATGTAAAGCCAGGGTGGCCAGTGTGTCGGCCAACGTGTTGTCAGTGCATGGGACATGTTGGGCGTCAAAGGTCGTAAATCGCCTCAGAAGATCTTTAGCCTGATCGCAGTAAGGCTGCAAATGTACAGCCTTGCAGGCGTAGACTCCAGTGATTTGATTTATGACAAGCATCGAATCACCCCTAATTGTCAGGTGTTGAACATCTACTTCACCGGCAGTTAGTAATCCCCTGAGGAGCCCCTCGTACTCTGCCACATTGTTCGTATAAGGGAAGGTCAAGCGATAAGCGTGTAGACGCACATCCTCAGGCGATAGCGTGATAACAGTGGCGGCACTGCCACCTCTAGCGGTTGAAGCTCCGTCGAAATACAACGTTGCTTCACGGCCTGTCAAGACAGGGCTTAAACTATGTACATGTTCGTCAGGGAACTCTGGCTCTATAGTTGCTTGATTGTTAATTGGTGAAGTTATTAACTGGTCAGCTACCGCTTGGCCTTTCGTAGATGATTGGCCAATATAGTGCAAATCAAATTCTGCCGTGATAGCCTTCCAGCGAGCAATCCTACTGCTTTCGTACAAATTATGCGTGATAGTCCTAAGGATGTTATTTTTGCAAATAATGTTAACCTGGCTACGGAAAAGGTAATGTCTACACTTTTTGAGCGTAAAAACTAATGCTAAGCAATTACGCTCGACTTCATTATACCTCGTTTCATACGCATACAGAGCATGGCTTAGGTAGTAGATAGGCACTTCGGACCCATCGTTCCTCCTTTGGCAAAGCAATGCTGCTAACACTACGTCCGAAGTAGCGAGGTAAATGTAGAATGGTAAGTCCCTTTGTGGTGGGAAAACTGTTGGTAGATGTTGCAATTCCTGTTTCAAATTGTCAAACGCACACTGGCAATTCTCCGTCCATTCGAAATTGACCCCCTTTTTAAGCAGGTGCTGCATAGGGTGCAACTTATTGGTTAATCTCGAGATGAAACGGCGTATGAACTGTAAGCGTCCCTATAACCCGCGTAATTGCTTGAGGTCTGTGGGAAGTGTTAACCTGACAATGGCTTTGACCTTATCAGGATCAACTCGTATGCCGGTTTCCGATACCACAAACCCCAGCATGCGTCCAGTTTTGACTCCGAATACGCACTTCTTTGGGTTAAGCTGGAGCTCATATTTAGAGCATCTTTTAAGGACTAACTCCAGATCTCCTGAATGATCATCAGACTTTAAAGACTTCACAGCTATATCGTCTACATAATCATTCAGTCTTTCCAAGAGATAGTCGCTAAAGATGTATGTCATGGCCCGTTGATACGTGGCTCCGGCGTTCTTCAGACCAAAAGGCATCATAGTATAGCAAAAAGTGCCCTAGGATGTCATGAACGTCGTGGTCAGTTGGTGTTCTGGGTTAATGCGAATCTGGTTGTAGCCTAAAAAGCCATCCATGAAGGACAAAAGCGCATGCCCAGCTGTTGTATCCACTAGCTGGTCAATACTTAGCAGCGGGAAGTTATCCATGATTATGGCCTTGTTCAAATCTCAGAAGTTTATGCATATGCGTATACTCTCGGTCTTCTTCGGCACGACCACAATGTTAGATACCCAGTCTGAGTAATTGACCGCGCGGATGAAACCAACCTGGTATAGCTTGGTGATTTCATCACGCACCGCTAGCGCGATCTCTGGTTTGATTTTGCGTGCCTTTTGCCTAATCGCTTTAATCTGTGGGTCTAGGATGATGTTATGCTGGATTAACCTAGGATCTAACCCAGGCATATCCTCATATGACCATGCAAAGACAGTAATGTTGTTTTGCAGGACCCGTTTTATAGCGTTGTGCATTTTTTCGTCTAACAAAGAACTGACTTTGAGCGTTTTAGTTTCACCCTTATGCATAACGATAGGGACCTCACTGAGGGGGTCCTCGGTTATGTCTCCAGCCTCTAGGTCTAGCGTGCGCGTTGACTGTTCTGGCCAATCTGGGGACGTCTCCGATGCAGCTATGGTTACGCTTTCTAAAGGGAGGTTAACATCTACTAGCGTGGAGTCAAACTGTCTAATTAACTTCCCATATGGACCTGTCAAAGTTAAGAGTGCTGAAACTGTGGCGTCCATTCTCCGTCTGTCCTGCAAAACTGGCAAGTGCGTAAATGGTTAGGAGACAAGTGACCTGATGTCGCCGAACGTGGAAGGCTAACTGAATTTTGAATATTATAGACAAGCTGTAATCAATGTAACCCGATTACGAGGCGATAAGATGTGGTATTTTAACGTCATTTCGGACAGTGGCGCGTGCGATATCGACCGCATTAATATCTTGATTTTCGAGGTCCATTTTAGGAAAGTCCCGCTGAAATCGGATATCAAGGCGGTGATCTTCGCATATAAGCAAGTGGTTTTTCGATGAGAACAGGCTGTTGGCTATCGAGAATTCAAATTCGTAACTGTCGCTGAGAAAAGGAAGAGCAGAGAGTTAGGGAGTGTAATCTCGCGAAGATTTGCAAGTGTTAAGCTGTGAAAGAATTCTGAAGCCATCGCAATGGCACCGAAGATCAAGAAGAAGAACACAAAACTGGCCAAAATCGACGAGATGCAAGCAACTCTGGACCGTGTTTCGCAGGCATTGATCGATGTTCGTGACCCTACACCATTGAACCGGTTAGTCATTCCTTACATGCTTACGTTCATTTCTATGGCTGCTTTTCGTGGTATATTTTCGTTTGCGTGCATGTTGATTTCAAGTTATGGACCTCGGGTTAATGCGAGGGTTTGAAAGGGTTGCGTTCACCGCCGTTGTCAGGGACGAACCTTGCGTTATTGCAAGGGTTTGGGCGATTTTGGCCTGGGTGCGTTTTATGACTTTTCTGTGTTAGTCGTGCAAATGCAAATGTAGGTGTTAATATACGCTTTGGCTTTTCTATACAGCATCGCGCTGAAGCCTATTCTGATTATGTTAGACCTCATTGGGGTTTTGTGTTGGGTGAACCCCATCGTCCCCAATGTCCCTCCTCCTCACACATGAGTGCAGGGGAAGGCCATCTGGTTCCGGAAGGGGGCGCTGGAGTTTCTGCAGTTTTTACTGTGCAACTTCAGCATCATTGTCTGGTCTAATGTGACTGGTGATGTTGCCGGTGCCATTTTAGAGCACCTGTTGGTGGGGTCTGCGTAGGGGATTTTGGCTTACTTGACAGACGGGGCCATCGACACGGGCCATCCCGAGGACCAAGCGCTCAGCGCCCGAGGTCTGAGGAACTTACACTGGATCTAGGACATGGCCCGTTTTAGCTGTTATCATGCTTATAACATGCTGTTCATGGCTCGCCATGTATCGACGTACTTCCAGAACCCACAAGTCACGATGTACTACGCGGGCGGGTAAGCAAATTTGGCTAACTGTATTGTCTTTATTATTGATATAATGTCTATTATTGATGTGAAGTGCAAGAGAAGTCTATGTGCAAAGTGTAAGTTAAGCCTACGCTGTATGGTACAGGTTTTTTATACATGACAACAGGTTAATTGGTGATGGCGATGCGTTGGCCTGTGCCGAAACGGCAATAATGGCGTTTACCGCGACCAACAACGTGTGTGCCGGTGTTATCGGGCAAATTGGCCATGAGATGCGTGAGTATCAGACCTGCTACGAGCGCCCTTTTAAGAATTGTCAGGAACTCGGGTGGCTGCACGATGACTGGACCTTAGATCCACCCCTTACGGTTGAGGACGTACAGAGGGACCTGCCACCATTCCCTTTGCCCTTCGGACCTGGTAAGGCCGCTGCGTATTCTAATGTTATGCGTGTAGTTGTGAATCATGGACATTATGTAATGGTGGTTCTATTTGACTTGCGTTTTATGCCTTTCAGTCAGGGAATCCCAGGAGATTACCCTTACGATTTCCGGCCGTGAGGCGAGGGATGTTCTCTTTCGTTACGGCGATATTAAGGAGGCACAGCGTTGGCTAGGCCACTCGGCGGCCCCAGTCGCAGTGACCGCCAAGATCGAGGTAGCAGGGCTAATGCACCTGTTTTTGGCTGCGATCCCTGATGTCCCCGCCGGCGAAATGATAGCCTTGGTCAACTCCTTCAGCGAGAAGACGGATTGTTTTTGCACACGCGTGCATAACGTGCGCGTAAACTTCGATATTGACGCTCAACTCTTCTCGGACCTTTTTGGCATCCCCTCAAACAGCCTTCCTGTAAAGGCGAAGACCAAGAGGAGCCCTAGGGTCGAGGAGTTTTTGAAGGAGTGGGTGAGGATCCCTAAAGAGACCAAGGGGTTTCCTTGTGAGAAATTTGAGATGGGGACTGCCAAGACACTTTATCCCCTTTTTCGAGCCCGGACCTTCCCCAAAACCCTCTTGCAGGTGAAGTTCTTTTCGGTAGAACAGACCCGTATTATGCGATAGGTCCTGGAAGAGGGAACCAGGTTCGATTGGGCGAGCCATCTTGCCAAGGGACTACGCAGTGAAATGGTCAAGCTTCGCAAGAAGCTCGAGTCCCGCTTCAATGTGCATTACACCTTTTTCATAGCTTGCCTCCGGCGGTTTGTTGAGTTTCTGGTCGTTCAGAGGAATGGGGTCTGGGTGCAGCAAGACCGAGACCAACTATCCAAACCTTGGATTGGCCACATTCTCAGCACTACCCGTGAGCAGGATCCGCCGGAAGGGATCGGGGAGTCGTTGTCTGTAACGACTAAAGGCTTGACGGCGCCCCAAGTGTGAGGTCTCGACAGCATAGGCGGGATAATGCCTACCTACACCGGTGACGCCTCGCGGGGGAAACGCCTGGCGGAGTAAATTGTGGAACCGGCAGCTCGACGGAAGAGGCTCGGCCTAACCGAGGCCCCTGGGGGTGATGCAGGCCAAACTGTTGGGATCAAGGTACAGCGGAATAAGCTTCCGCCTGGTAAGTGTGAAAGGATTGTATACGCAATGGTTTACTTAGATGATCTGGAATTATATGCTAACGTATGGCATTGTAAACAGTAAAAATGATAGGGCAATTGACCCCTAAGACAGGGGCGATGATACTAAGCCATGGGGAGGGGGCCTCAATTTTGGAAGAAGAGGCCCCAGCTGTTAATATGAGCTGTGTGTAGGTTTCGGTGGGTGAGGCGGCCCCAGCTGCTAGTGGAAGCCGCGTATAGGCTGGGTACGTGAGGAGGCCCCAGCCACTGGAACCAGCGATGCACAGACTCCAGTGCGTGAAAGGGAAAAAGATACGGAAGTTGTTGATGAAATCGCCACTGTCACCGGCAGAGGTAACGAGTGCGTTAGCGTGTTTGAAAAATCTGTTAATAAAGGGAGTGTCTAACCAAATTACACTATAGGGGAAGAAGATGCTTCAACGTCTGCTGCTGTGAGCAAAATGTGGAGAGACTTTCCCAATAAATTTACCTTCATGGAAGGCGTCGTCAGCGACATGATCGAGTGTCTGGAATGCATCGAACCTGGCACTGGTAAGTTATAGCCGTAACAAGATTATGACATAATGTCTTAGTAATGTGTCATCTGTATTGATGCTTATTTTCTGTTAGGAGCTCACCTCCGATGGGATCCCGCGGAGCCCATTGATCTGGACACAGCGGAGCCCCCATCTGATGGGGCAGTCGTGCCACGCCACATTTATGAGGAAATGCGTAAATGTGCATTACGCTCGACGTGCTCCGTATGGGAAAGTAGGAACGTTAATGAAAACCTATGGAAAAGGCTGCAACGGTCGGAACAGAGGGTTGAATCCTTGACCAAGGAAGTCGAGGACCTAAGGGCACGGTACGAATTCTTGCAGGCTCGAGTGACGGGGGATGAAGACTGGCGCACCGCTATTATTGATCACTCCCATTATTGGACAGCCATCAAGAACATCGTACAGACCAGTCGGGCATTAGTAGAGCAGAGGATGCAAATTGAACTCCTAGCTCAGAAAAGCCAGGACTGGAGGGACTACTGCGCCAGTGTACAGGAATGGGGGCAAAAGGAGAAGGACCACAAGCATGTATATAAAAGGGAAAGCGCCGCTTATAGAAAACGTTACCACGATTCCACTGTTAAAGCTCGATCCCTGGAGGTTTTCGTGGACACCATCGGAGCGTCTGAAGCTTTCAAGAAGTTCGAAGAGCAGGTGACTGTAACTGTGTCCCCAGAGAGGGCAATGGTTTTCTCTGGGGATCAGGCTACAATCCCTACTTTCTTCCTAGATCCACCCCACTGGAGTAGCATGGAGAAAGGGAAGGTGAAAGCTGGAGCTGCGTTGGACGAGGATGTGTGGCCAGACCTGACAGAGGATGAGATTATGCAACGCTTGTGGGCTGGTTTGGACAAGCTTCCCTTTGCCGCAGAAGTAGGGCCGTCGCGAGTAAGTTTACGCATGACTTAGTCGAAAAATTTTCTGACTAGCGTCTTCTATTCTAATTTTGATGTTATTTGGTTTTAGGTACTGGAAGAAGGTAGAGAAAATACGCGAGCTGAAGGGCTAGGAGAGAAAACTGAGGAAGCAGAGGAGGAACGCAAGAATGAAGAGCGTTCTCCTGTGAAGCCATTGCCAGAAGGAGAGCCTTGTGAAGAGGAAATCTTTCATGAAGGGATAATTCCCAAAAACGATGGCCCACTAGAGGACGACCTTTTGGGGCTAGATTCAGAGTTAAGAGATACCGGTGATAGTGGCAGTAGGGGGAATGTGTAATTATTATTTACGCAAAATTTTGTTAATGTTGAGTGTAGTATCATGTTACGAATGACTAGAAAGACATGTTATAAAACCTGGTGGATGCGTTGAATATCAATTACATATATTTTTGTTTTTGTTTTTGTGTTTCATGGATAGAGTGCGAGTGTAACTGTTGAAAAGTTCACCTAAGTAATAATGATAGAGCGTAATAACTAGTTTAAGGCCATTGTGGGCCAGAAGCGTAAAGTAAAGAAAGCGTAAATGGTGATTGTAGATAACTCTGGATGACTAGTTTAAGGCCGTTACGTGCCGACTGCATAACTACACGTAACAGTATGAAGAGGTTGATTTTGTATAGCTAGTTTAAGGCCATTACGAGCCGACTGCGTAACTGCGTACAACGGTGTGAATAGGTTAACTTTGTATAACTAGTTTAAGGCCGTTGCGGGCCGACTGTGTAACTAGTAATAAAAATGTAATCCTGGATAAATGCGTAAAGGAATGAGAAAGCGTAGCTAACGCGAGTACGATAAAACACGCAACAAGTGAAAAGCATAAACCCAGAAAGAAAATATAGCATAAAAGTATGTTGAAACAAACAAAAGAAGCTGCTAAACGGGGAGTATGCTAACTTACAAGAAAATGGTAGTACACGCAGAAGACCATTGTTCAACCGTCGATACGCAATTGTCTCTTAATGGCCTTCACGTTGAGCGCTGTGTAAGGGCGAGGAGGCTTATGGTTTGACTCCTCTACGCTGTCATCCGGAAATGGTAGGTCGGCCCAGGCTAGACCATTGTCGTTGTTATCGGTTTGTTCGGGGGCTTGGAGATGGAACTGATCATCAGTTGTTTCAATCTCCAAACCCCGTTCCTCTTCGATGTTATTGACGGTCCTGGGGGTGACCTCGTCGCCATGTATGATGACCTCCCCCCTGGCGTAGGGCAGGTGTATCTCTTGGTGTATCGGTGACGAAACCGCCCTCAGCTGGGCTAACCACGACCTCCCTAAGATCAAGTTGAAACCAGGCATCTCCTCGACGACTAAGAATGTGGCTTCGGTTGGGAATTGATTCCCCACCACAAACTCAATACGTACCGTCTCCTTGACTTGAACCCGTGCTCCATTGAACGATTTCATGCAGGCTGTCATCGTGGGAGTGATCTGATCGACCAATCCCAACCTTTCCACAATGGAATAGGGAACGACGTTAGCAGCTGCACCATCATCCACGCGTACCCTCCGGATCCGGTACTGGCCGACCTGAATGGTAATGAACATAGGCTCAGTCGTTACTTGACCTTTCTCCGGATCATCTTTGACAGACTCGTCCAGGAAGGTCAACGAGGTAGGCTTGGGTTGTTCAGCTTCGGAAGGAAACATGATAGCGTGTATCGCTTCCTCTTCTGCTGGTAGGTTGGCATCCACTGATATGGATGTCAGCATACGTACCATAGCCTCACGGTGTTCTCGGGATGTCATCAGTAAGTCATACAGGCTCAGCGTTGTGTTCTTTTGCTTAAGAGCTTGCTTGACCTGTGTGAATGCGTCGAGGAGGTCCTTCTTTCGACCGGGTTGTTTATCCCCCTTGTCCTCCTCCATTCGGCCCAAGAGACGGATCTCTCGAGGCAGAGCGGTGTCAGTGGGAGGGTCGTTCTTTTTTCTGCCAAGAGAAGGTGGCTGCGTTTCTATATCTTTAGCCTGCTTCTGGGGCATGGACAAAGGCACAGAGGCCAGGGGCCTGGGCTTAGGGAAGCCAAGCGTAAGGTGGTCTTTTGTTGTGTTAATTGAAGTGCCCTCCTCCTTTCGCTTAGGAGGCGATGACTGGTTATTTTCACCGGAGGTCTGCCCCTGCTTGAGAGGCGCAGGCCGTGGTTCTGGCGCCCTGATAATGAAGGGCGCTCTAGGCATGGGCGCGGATGAAGCCGCGGCTTGAGTGCTGGCACGTGACCGAGGGCGTACCTGGGAAGGTGCCCGTATGATGAAAGGTGGCCATGAGACCCCACTGGTTGCTTCTGAAGTAGTCGGCCCCCTTGATGAGCTGGCAGGCACGCGCAAAACAAAAGGCTGTTTTGGCGGTCCCTTACACTCACCGTCCGTACTCACTACAGTGATTGTATAAGGATCGTAGTTTGCATTCAACGGATCCTTATATACATGTAGTGTTTGATTTTCCAGACGCATAGGGTTACTACTGTCTAATTTTAGATGACCTTTATCGATCATGCGTTGAATGTCGTCCTTCAACGCCCAGCAGTAATCCGTGTCGTGACCACACATCTGGTGGTAGTCACAGAAATGGTCCAGCCTGAAAGATCTCGGAACTGCTGGTTC
>MNCI01009318.1:275152-292679 GCA_015680685.1 Gnetum montanum
TAAGGTATGTCTCTTTTGATATGGCAGGCAATGAGATCACTTCATGCATCCATCCATCATAGTCTATGGTTTTCCTTGGCTTGGAAATGTACAGTTTCCTTTTCTAATATGAACTTTAACGAACCTGTGACTGGGTATTTCTCAAACTAAGGAATGACTCAAGGATTGCAAAGGGTATGACCTCAAGGGAACTTGGTGCTCTTGTGTTGGTCATTCACTTGGGTGCTTGGATGCTTTCTTCTTGAGTTTTCTTACCGTTCCGATGTTACCCATTCTTCAGAAGCTGAGACAATAAAAATAAGAAGTCTTTGCATGGTGTGGTCCCCACACATAAAAACACAAAACATAAATAAAAAAAACCAATGTGAGGATTCAAAACACACCCCTTAGATGAAATAAAATTTGGGCTGCAAGCACTGGTTATGGAACCAAAGCGTTCCCTCTAACTAAGGCCCTTCTCACTTCCCATTCTCTCTGTTGTTTCATCGGAATGGTGGTGGCTCTTTGAAGATGCATCCTTGTTATCCAAGTGGATGGTTTAACCAAATTCATTCATGCGAAGTCACTGGAAGTGGTTGGTTTGAGCCAGAGTTGGAATGAGATTCGCCAAGTCACATTAATCATACAACACACAAGGGGCTGGACACCACCTTGTTCTTGGGATTCCATTCCACTTCCCTTCTCTCCACCCTTCTCTCCACTATTCACCTCATTGCCGGTTGTATCATTAGTGTATATATTTTGGTTGATGCATTTTTTTCTTTTTGGTAAATTCTTCCGGTCAAGACCTTAACTCTTTTTCCAAAGGACATTCCCAGAGCCTACGAACTCTTTGAATGTGGGTTTGTCAGGGCATTCAGGGCATGAGCCTGCTTTGGGGAGGACCCACTGACACTCCTATTTGGAACATTAGTTACCTTCTTTTTCTTAACATTTTGCAAATTAATTTTATTTTTTTCATTTCCATCTTGACACCCATTTCACTGATGCCATCATTGTCCTTTTTTACCTATCTTTCTTACTCCTTTTCTTTCTCCATTCTAATGCTACCGGAGGTTCGTGATTAGTCATGGGGGTACGGGGCCTGCTTTTTCAATTTTTCTCCTAAGCCCCAAATTTTTTTGTTTTTCTCCTTAACCCCTACACCTTCGGTAGTCATCATCTACATTTTCCCAGATCCATATCAGCCATACCACAACCTAGCCAATGAACCTAAACCGAAGCAAGGTATTATTTACTTAATGCTTTAATTACCCTTGCTAATATATGATTATGTTTTGTGTGCAGATGGTAATCATACAACAATGGAATGGATCTGGAGCAAACACTTGGAATGGGTAGCGCTGAAGCAGCTATGCAAGGAGTAGAATGGATAATGCGCTTATGGATGGACAATAGAAGGCGCAATCTAGGCGTTGGCAGTAGCAAGACTCTTCTCTCTTCTTCTCTTCTATTCTCTCTTTTCTTTTCTCTTAACTGCCAAATGTGGCCTGATGTCATTGTAATAAGGTGTTCACCCTTGTTATCATGAACACCAGTTGTGTCAAGTCTTGTAATAATGAACCGTTCACATGTCATTCCATTAGTTCCATTCTCCTCAATAATCCCATACCTACCTGATATCATTGTAAGGAACTCGAGGACAAGTTTTCATTCAGTCATGGGGGTATGATGAGACGCAGATTGCACAAGCTGCGATATCGCGTACGTGATATCGCAGCCGACACGATATCACATTCCCTGTGATATCGCGTACGCGATATCACATCTTTCCCTGCGATATCGCGTACGCAATATCGTGGCCCGCTGTCATATCTATAAATAAGAGGCGGCACTCCTTTCATTTCAAAATCTTGGCTAGAAGTAGCGAAGCTCTGCAGTTTGAACACTTTAGAGTTAGATTAATTTCCCATGTGCCCGCAGTAGGAGTCCTAGAGTGAACAGCTCTTTATTCGAGCAACTTTGTAACCTAAACACAAGTTGTGTACGGCAATAAAGACGAACTTGATTGGATAAACCTTGCAGTACATGGTTTTATTTTGTTGTTATTTATTGCTTTCCTAGTGCGCACGAGTACGACTTGATTACGAGCATCTACGGATGTGTACGGCTAATCAAGGAATCGGCTGCTCGTCGTAATGCGTGAGTACAACTTGATTACGAGCATTGTGACTGCTTGGTAACCTAGTAGTGTATTCCAAGATCTGCGCTTGGTAATCCCAGTGGTAGTCCAATGTGTACAGTTGGTCAAGGAATCAGCTACTCATCGCTAGGCTAGAACATGTGATAAGTACGACTTGGCTACGAGCACCCACGGGTGTGTACAGCTAGCCAAGGAATCGGCTACTTATCACACTTAGGCTAAATAGGTGCATTAGTATGACAAATTCAAGCACTTGTGTTACATGTGGTGATCCCAATAATGATTAGCATTTGGTAGCCACAGTTGCATAGTTCAAGGTGTATCCAGTAAGTGGGAACGGATGCTGATGCTAGTTAATTTAGACTTAGGACATTAGTTAGAGTTAGTTAGTTTCTCAACCCTTTTCCTCATAGCTTAGGAGATAAACTGAAAAATACCAAAAAATCATATACCTCAGACTTGCTTAACCATACACCGTGACACATACAAGCAAGCCTGGGAAGACAACGAACGATTAACCCCAAGCATTCCTTGTGGCGTTAAGGCATTTAGTCTATGGAGTTTGATCGGATCGTGCGTACATGCTCATATTCGTATGGCTGAGTGTAGGGGTACCTCGCCACTCATCAGTATCCAAGCACATAATACTTGAACTTTTCTAGAGCAAACACCACTACCATCAATTCTTTTTCAATGGTGGTGTAGTTCAATTGTGCTCCCACAATGCTTTGGCTAGTATAGTGGATGTAATATGTATGTTTCTTATCATCCATCTACATAAGCATAGCTCCCAAGGCATAATTTGATGCCTCTGTCATAACATCAAATGGTTTAGACTAGTCTAGTTCTTGTAGGATTGGAGTTTCTACAAGTTTCTCTTTTAGCTATTGTAGGACTAGTCATACCTTTGTGTTAGTCATAACTTTAAAACATACACTGTTGACTCCTATAAGTGTAACCCTATGGGACAACATCCCTTAGGATGTTCATACTAGCAAACATCACACCCACCATCATCATCTAATTTTCTTTCTACAACTTCTTCTATTGTAGCAATCTTGTCCTTACCTTTTTGATAGGCACATTCAACTTCCTTGCATCTCTTATGCTCACAATTACTACCTCATTCTTTGGACACTTTAGCAATTTTTAGGACAGCTTGAAATTTGCTATCCATGGAGTCCCATAACTAATCAACCTTGGCCATAATTTTAGATAAAATTTTTGAAGTGAAAAGGCTTTCTTATTCACCATCTCATCAAGTGCTAATTCTTCCTCACTATCAAAAAATCGAACCTCCCTCTTGCGAATGGAAGGATTTTGATTATACTCTTCTGCACTTTCTTGTTTTCTTAATTCACCTTTCTCTTTAGCTACATGCTTAATCAATCTTTGGATTTGATGGATTCTTAATTCTAACAGTTTTCCTTGGGCATAGACACCAAGGGTTCTCCTCATTTCAAATCAATTCCCATCTACAATGTGATGAAGTTGATCCAATTGAGAATAATCATGGCCAGGACATCTATGCATTAAGGAATAACATCAGTTGATGGTGACATCCAAGGGTTCATGTATTCCTTGTTTCCATCCTTAGATCTACCTTCTTAATTTGGACACTCTAGAGTATGTTTGATATTTATCATTGAACAATTCAAGCATTGTACTCCATCATCTCATAGATTTTGGTTCTAAGGACTGATAGTAGTTTTTTGCTTCTATAATGAGTGTTTGTGGGAACAACTTAAGCTTTTTCCATTCATTCTCTATGTTCTACAAGGCACATGCATCTTGGAAAGCTTGGATATGGTTCTACAAATCTGAGTTATATCCCCCCTCAAATCAGAAAATATTGTTCATGTCTAGTCTCTTGATCCAACTATCCTTTACAGGCCTTGTTGAAATTCGTATTACCTTTGCAATGTTTAGCATACTCTAGGTAGCAAGAAAAGGCTCATTGAGACCTTGATTTTGGTGCCTATGATGCCCTCTACTACCCCTTCATTCATGGCATCATGTCTCTCTTGAATGTTCATGCCCCTAGTCTTGCCTTGCCCAATGGTTCCTTCGATCATTTTGGTCCCGTCAATCACCTCCATCATGGTTACACCCTCTATAGTTGCAATCAAAGCTAGAAGAAAAGGATGATGACAAAGGTGAAGAGAAATGAGGACGAGCACCATCATGATGCCTACTACCACCTCTTCGATGATTGTGGCCAAAATCACAATCTTATTTCTTATCTGGATCCATTCTTACCAGAACCAGGATTGTGAATCATGAACTACAAGTTTTAGTTTTGACCTCCCTTACCAAATTCAAACGGAGGAATTTCACTAAATGGAAAACCCCTAGAGAAGGGCTCTCCACCATCTTTTTGGTATAATAGGAATGGGGAATCATTAAATCCTTTTCCCTTCATAGATTCATAATGTTATTCTAATTGGCAATCTCTAAGATGTTGTGCCTTAGTGGGATGATAATCCTTGAAGTCACTATCTTGGACTATGTACTCAACATGAATTCCTTAGAGACCCCATCGTATAAGCATTTGTTGGAGCATTGTAGAAACAGATTGATTGAATAGCAATACAACATTTCCCTCCATGTCACACCATCGTAACTATTCATCTTGGTGTAGGATGAAGGTGAAATTTGGTACATACTCATTAGGATGAGCATATACCACTCGATATTATTGAGGCACCGACTGATGTAATCTATCAGACTTGGGCAAAGAATCGCTCCTATAAGAAGAAAAAATTGTATGTTAGAACAATAAAAATGTAGTGTGCTTCTTAAAATTGTTGTAATAATCTTAAAATGTGATGTGACTCTAAGGTTCATTTCAATGATTTGAATAATTTTCACTAAATCCTAAATAGTACATGAAACAACCAAAAAGTCCTCAGCAATGGTGCCAATGATGGGCAACAAGGTACCCCTATGCCCAACCATAAGAATCACTAAGATGTTCACATGCAATTTGGTCAAATTCCATGGACCTATAGTTCTTCAGTGTGCTAATTCTCTAGAAATTGAAATAGGTGTTAAGAACATTCATTGTCTTCCCAACTATACTTTTGAAGCTCAAGGATATGATTTAAGTATAATTGAGGCACATGTTTTTTATCATTTTTATATTTTGTAAGTTTAATCACCTACAACAAGAATGGAAGGTATAGGAATTTAATATCTAATTATTCTTCTACCTAGCTAGCCTAACACAAGTATTTGTTTTCACTTTCCAAACACATCCTGAACATGTATAGCATTATTGGGCTACCAAACATTAAGCATGTCTGGGTTACCAAGTGCTACACGTATGCTCGAGGTGGTCATGCTTGTGTTCATTAAAAACTAAAAATTAATTGCATAATTAAAGCACATTGAAATGAAGTGCATGAATATTAAATTCATAAAAGAAACATTAATCTATTGTCAGTGCTACAAGGATGATCAAAACGGTTCATTTTTATTCCTGTCACATTGTTATGCTCAAGTACATCAGTGCTCAAACAAAGATCTGTATACACTTAGACTCTTACTGCGAGCACTCAAAAAATATTCTAACTTTAGAGAAAAAAAACTACAAGAGCTTCTTTAACTATGACAAAAACTAGTGAAATACTATATCAAAAACATATGAAAGCTATGAGCCAAAGTGCTATATTTATAGGCCAGCATATACCCCACGATATTGGATATTTGACATTGTGTTTTGGCCTCCAACATCAGATATCTGATATTGAGGCTCCGATATTAGGTTATCAGACCTAGTCAAAACATGATTCAACAAGGTGGAAGGAGCATGTCTAATATCATCATTGGAATAGTGGGCTATTCCTCCCCTTTTGCATAATTTTTGGATGAGACATTGGAAAGGAAATGCCTTCTTTCCATGTTCATTTTCTTTGAATCTCTTCTCTATCTCCAAATAGATTGGCTCTAAAAGGTTTATAGGGAAGTTTTCACTTAGAGTGGCACATGCATGAGTAGAGAAGGCTATTATCTTGCTAGGCCTCACCATTGGATTGAGGTGGTAGGCTATCATCTTAAAGTATGCACACTCTACCATTGTAAGTGCACCAAACTCCTTATAGTCAACACCGTAGCACCACCAGATCCACTCCTTCTTGACCTTAGGATCTACTTGCATTAATATCTCTGCCAAGGTAGCCCCAGTTTCTGGTAACCAAGGGCCTTAGAAATGGCCTTCATTGAGTAGGACACAAAAATGTCCTTGATCTTCACTATGGCATCGCCCTGTTTGTTGTTCCAGAAGAGGTATGTTTCTCCCATGTACCATTCTTCATTGGAAGTGAGAATGGGCCATATTGGGGAAGTTTGGAGTTATGCTTTGACATCTTCTTAGGAAAATTCGAAGAAAGATCCAAAGTTTAGTTCAGAAAGAACTATTTTTTGGATCTCCCTAGACCTAATTTGCCTCGAATAGGCCTCTATCAAAGTGACCTAAAGGTTTGTCTATGTCTAGGTGTCTCATCTCAATGGGACTACTCTATTTTAGCTTCTAGAATTTGTTAAATAGATTCCATTTTAGGGTCCTCACAAAGAGGTCTTATTGCATGCATCTCAGCTACCTACTCCTATGGTGACTCTTGCTAGCCCTTTCCAATTCTAGGCCACTTATTCCTTGGTTGGGACTATTCTTCTTCATGTAGGCACTTTGGTCTTGGTGCCATCCGTGATTGCAACATGACCAAATATTATCATTTAATGTGTAACTTAGGATATTTAGGTATCTTATCTCTTGGATTAGTTACACTTGGCTAAGTTGTGATCATGGCTGATTAATCATTTTGATATTATTTTATCTTAATGTCTACCAAAGTTTATTGGGAAGGTTGAACTCATAAATTAGTGATTTTAATCTTATTTTATTATTTAAACCTTGTGGGAGTTCAAAAATTTTCAAAAAAAAATTCGTTGGAAATCTAAGATTTATGGCCCCCATGACATAGAGCTTACCTTTGATACTACAGGACTAAAGAATGAGATGAAATGGATAAGTGATTTGGAATTTATGTGATATTGAAGGCTTTGGGCTCTAAAAAATTACAAAAACTCCTCTTATGTTTGAAGAAAATGGTAAAAACTGTCAAAGTGTTATATGATATTTATAGGATTTTGAGCCTACGTCAACGGGATCCTGTATACATGAGGGGCTACATTGACGAGATCCCACTAATGCAACCAAAAGATAATTTTTTTTACTTTGGAAATTTGCATAAAGAAAAAGTTTTAACATGAAATTAGAGTCCATAGAGATCTGGAAAGTCCATCAACATGAAGAAATACTTGAAGAGGGTCAAAAAATTCACAAAATAGGAGTTTTTATCAAGAGAATTATTAGAGAAACTTAAAAAATGAGTACAAGACTGGACGCAACTGATGTGAAGCGTGAATTATATGAATGTAAAAATGTCCAAGTATAAGGAACTTAACTAGCCCAACCAAGAGGTATGCAAGTGGGTCCTCCCCATAGCAGGTTCATGCCTTTAATGCCCTTGCATGTCATTAAACCAAGGAGTTTGTGGGTTCCATGGATGATTAATGATTTTGGAAAGTTAAGGACTAAATCTCATAAGAATTTTGAGATATCAAACTAAGACATTGAACAAAACATGAAAAAGAGATAGTAAGGTGAGTGATGGAAAGCATACATGGTTGAGGTAGAGAGTGGAATGGAGTCACTTATTGTGCTCACATGAATTCCCTTGTGGATTTCATGGTTAATATGACTTGATAACAATTATCCTTAGTTTGAATCAAAACCAACCACCTTCAAAGACTTCACGTTGACACTCCAAGATCGGCCCATCCCCTCAAGACACGAGGATCTCCACAAATCAATCACCATTCCTAAAAGAGAAAAGAGAAGAAGAAAGTGAGATGGACCTTACTTAGAAGGGACCTTCAGGCATGGTTAACATGTCTTTCTAGTCCCATAACCAATGCTTGTAGCCTGTTATTTTGTCTAAGGGTTGTGGTTTGAACTCCCATTCTTTGTTGTTTTTTTTATTTTTATGTTTTATATTTTTATTTGTTTTTGATGGGAATCACACCATGCAAAGACTTTTAGCTTCTTGTTCTTAGTTGACAATGGAATGATGAGAAATTCATGAAAACACTTATGCACCTAAGAATGTAGGTAAGTATAGAGAGCATCAAATCCCCTTAAAGTCACACCCTTGTCAATCCATTTAATCCTTCCCAAGTTTGAAAACTACTAAGGTCACAAGTTTGTAATAATTTTGATTAAGAAAGGAACATCATATTTCCAAAATAAGGAAAACCATAGAGTTTTGTGGATAAGTGGATGAGATGGACTCACTACCTGTTATCATGAAAAAGAAACCATGTATTAGTTATCAATAACAAAATCCAAAGATACAATCTAGACATTAGCAATTAAATAATATTATAGTACAAACCATCATTAATTAACAGCTACAATTGCACTTAGTCCTAGCAGCAATAAAGAAAAACATTAAAAAACTCAAATCAAATAAAGTAAAATATAGAAGAAATTGTAAAATATTTAAGAAAGAGGAAAATATACTAAAGATAGTGTAAAAAAAAGTATAAAAACTAAGCATAGATGGCCATCTCCCCCATGACTAAGTTCAAAGGAGAAGATCCAAAAAATTAAGTGCATCTATCCATTTGTTGAGGTGTTCTAGTCATTGGCTATTTTGGGCTCATGAAAAGGTTTGACTTGTTGCATGTTGACCAAAAATTTCTTATTTAGTCTTTCAGGTTTGTATATTAACATGGACCCCAAAGGAAAGGTTTCATAGATAATATAAGGCCCCTTCCACAATGCTTGGAACGTGGTCCATTGGGGTACGTGTGTGGGATTCTAGTAGAGGATCTTGTCTCCCAGTTGAAATTTTACTTTACTTATTCTAAGGTCATGTTGTTTCTTATTGAATGCCTTGTGCACTTCATTGGATAATAGGGCTACTAATTAGCTCTTGTCTAGCAAGTTAAGGTTCATTAATCTTTCTTTTCTTACTAGACTCAGGTCAAGGTTAAGGTCAAAAGTTGTTGATAGTATACGGAGCTCAGTTTGAATTGGAAGAGTTGGCAATTTTTTGTACACAAGCTCATAGGGAGAGTAGCCAATAGGAAGTTTCCATGTGGAGTGATAGGCCTAAAGGCCACCATTGATTTTTGTGCTCAAATCTCTCCTATATTTACTAATAGTTCTTTTTAGTATCTTTGTGATTTTTCTATTTGTAACCTTTGCTTGACCGTTGGCTTGGGAGTGGTAGCATTGCATGAGTTTTCGAAAGGTAGTACCTATGAAATAAGTACCATTATAAAAAATAAGTTCACATGGCATATTAAATCTATTTACAACATTTTTTTGTACAAACCAAGCTACCGTAGAAGATGTGCAATCGATGATAGCTATAGCTTCTACCCATTTCATACAATAATCAACAACAACTATGATGTACACCTTTCTAATTGACATGTATGTGATGGAACCCATGAAGTTAATGCCCTAGATGTTGAAGGGCTCCAGTGGTTGGATCCACTATTGAGGCTCCTCCATACGAGTGGTCATTTCACCATCATGTTGGTAGCGTTCATAAGAACAGAAGAATTGGTGAGCATCCCTAAATAGTGTTGACCAACAATACCCTACCATGAGGATCTTAATAGTTGTGCATCTCCTAGCATAGTGGTCCCCACAAGGACCCTCATTAGCATCTTAAAGAATGCACAATTGATCTGCATCAGAAACACACCAATGAATTAGGCCATCGATGCATACCTTGTAAAGGTGTCTGTTGATTTTCATTTAACATTTTGCCTAGTAAAAAAATTGTTGTTTCTTCTTGTGGTCCCACTCTTGTGGCATCTTTTGAGTGAGAAGATAAGTGAGAATATGATCATACCAATTGAATTTAGTGGGAATCTATTGAGTTATAGCCCCAACAAAGAAGAGTTCATCAAGAAACTAATCTAAAAGTGGGATCTCCTTCTCTTTTGTTGTCAAATCGCAATCAAGAAAATTGGTTAGCAACCACATTCTTGGTTCTCTTTTGATCTACCACCATAAGATTGAATTCCTACAAGATTACTAGCCATCATATAATATGAGGGCTCACTATTGGTTTATTCATGAGAAACCCTATTACACTATGGTCTGTGTGCATGAACACCTTGTACCCAAGAACATAGTGCCTAAATTTCTCCAAGGTGAACATCATTGCCATCAATTCTTTCTCTATTGTGTAATTCAGCTATGCACCTACAATGCTTTGACTTACATAGTGGATATGGTAAGGGTGTTTTTGATCATCCAATTTCATGAGCATAGATCCCAAGGAATAATTCAATGCATTTGTCATGATGTAGAAAGTTTGAACCAGTCAGGTACTCATAGAATTACAATTTCCATGAGCTTCTACTTGAGATACTAGAATGCAGGCTTGCATTTCTTGGTCCAAACAAACAAAGCATCCTTCTTTCTCATCTCCACCAATATTTTAGTGATCTTAGAAAAATTCTCAATGAATCACCAATAGTAGCTAGTGTGTCCAAGGAATAACCTCATATCTTTAATTCTTTTTGGCTATTTGGTAATTCCTTGGATAATCCTTATTCTTCCAACTTGATCCCTTTTTTAGAAATTCTATCTTTCAAAACAATACCTTCCTAGACCATCATGTGGCTTTTTTTCTAGTTAAGCCTAAGGTTTTTCCCCACACACCTTTTTATCACTTGCTTAAGATAGTTTAAGACTTGTTCAAATGTAGCCCCATAGGCAGAGAATTCATCCATAAAGACTTTCACCCCGTTACCAATCTACTATTGAAAGATGCTTAAGACAAGGCATTAGAATGTAGAAGGGGCATTACATAGGTCAAATGACATCTTTTTGTATGCGAAAGTCCCCTAGGAACTTATGAATGTTGTTTTGGCCTGATCCTCTAGTGCTATTTGAATTTGGTTATAGCTATTATAACCATCCAAAAAGCTATAATAGAAATGCTTAGAAATGGTGTCCAACACCTAATCCACAAATGGCAATGGAAAGTGATCTTTATAAGTCACCATGTTCAACAACTTGAAATCAATATAGACCCTTCATTTGCCACCTCACAAGTGGACTAACCCACTCGCTATCCATAATGGAATGGATGAACTCAACCTTGATGAGTTATTCTATCTACTCCTTCATGATCTACTTGAGTTTAGGGTTCAACTATTACTACAGCTGCTTCTTTGGCTTGATAGAAGGATCTATGTAGATAATTTGCTAGCATATCCTAGGATCAATCCCAATGAGTTTAGGATATGACCAAGCAAAGATTGTTGGCCATTTATTAACCACCTCCAATAGCTTCTTTTTTTGCATTGGAGCAAGGTTGACATTGATGATAACTCGCGTTCCATTATTTAGAAAGACATATTCAATTCTGATTGGTAAGGGTTTTAGCTCAAGGGGCTCATGTTTAAAGGTTTCAACGATCTCCAACTCTTCCCAACTGGTTTCGTTAGGTTCATCATTAGAGAGTTGACAATGAACTTGCTCTAGTTCATCCATGCCTTTAATGTAGACACTTGTAAGGCTCTTAGTTGATTCCATGCATATTGTTGAACTAGGTGTCCTCTTATTTTATGGCTACTGTATATAAGCATCTTTGAATTTCCATCACATCAACATAGTGTTTTCATGTTGTGATAGATGTGCTTTTTACAAATCATAATTTTTGCACATAGTTACACCCTATGTCACTATACATGATGAATTGAACGCTCTTTCTCTCTATCTTTTCAAACTCATTTTCCGTGGAAATTTTCAAGGAGAGGTCTCAGATTTCCAACTGTGCATCAATGGTGCTCAACCAAGCCCTTCCCATGATGATCACAAAGTCCCCCTTATAGTTATCAACATGGATCACTAGGAAGTTGGTAAAATAGGATCACCCACAAATGGTGGTCAAAATGTCATTCACCAGTCCTAAGGAAATAGTGATAAACTAATCTACCAACTCAAGACAAATGTTGCTCTTCTTGAGTGGAGGTAGGTTTCAAGCTTTGTACATTTCATGAGAGATCAAAGTTACACCAAAACTTGAGTCCAGAAGAGCCTTTCAAGGCTCATTCCCAGTAATTTGCAAATCAATAGGGGAACTCCCAGGATTATATATTTTCATGATAAGGTGACAAGCCTTTATCCAATTTGTGATAACATGGGTTAATATCATGGAATGCACTTTGGAAGGTGTTTGGTTTGACGGGACCTTGAATGAGGTTAAAGAGAAGATGAGAGAAGAAGGGTCATCAATTGCAAGTATATGTGAAGGCTTAGAAGGATTACTAGTTCAAAAGAAAAGTCTTTTTTAGGTTTTTTTTTTTTCAAACCACTTAGCCAAGGAGATGGCTGTAAGTTAATAGCCCTCATGACATTTCTTTGCTGCGAATGGGTAGGAATTTCACCTTGCATGGATGGGACTAGTGGAAATTAAGTTGAGGGTAGAGGTATAGGTGCAAAAGGATGATAAGGGTAAAATCGAAATGGGGATTCCTATTTTGGAGATTGGGCTCTATAGTATTCAGGAGGGTAGTAGTGGTGCTGGAATGATGTGTGACTAGAAGAGTCACACAGAGAAATTAGTTGTTGAACATAGTACCTATAGGAATTTGGATGCTGGTAAGGGTATTGTTGCCTTGATAGTGGTATCCCTCATGACTTTGGATGCCACCACTACTGGTACTACTCATTAGGTTGCAGTGGAGCTCCACTCAAATAGTAGGATTACCGTTGGTGGAACTACCTATAGTTACCTTGAGGATTAGGCAACCTCTTGAGTGTTTGCTTTCTTGCTAATTTAGGATTTAGCACATACACCCCAAACTTCTACAAGTATGAAACAACTAGGGAAAATTCCTTAGGATGTGTAACGACGGAAAACGTCGGCAGCTGGAAATACCGACCGAGATTCCGCGTACACAGTTTTTACCACGGATCCGCGCGAGGGCTAAGCTGGAAAAACGAATCCGCGGTGCCCTGAACGGTCTTATCGATCAGACAGGGACTTACGGGTCAGTAAAACAATGATAATTGTAGATCGACCACAAAACGGTGGGATAACGATGTGTGTGGACCACCGCGAAGATGACGCCGAAATACCGAGAAGATGCAAATCGGGAGCAGAAAATCGTGCAATTTACGAAGATCAAAGATCTATGTTCCAATGCCAAATGGAATATATGATTGGATGTATACAATGTTACAATGGGAGGAAATTCCCAACAAACTGAGTACAAAGATGAGCACAAAACAGCAAGAAAACTGTCTGGACAGAACAACGGATCTACCTTTTGGACCAAGGCCTAGATGCAGAAATGGTCAAGCAATTTCCGTTCCGCTTCTCGGCTTCAGATAGATCTGCTGCTAGGAGCTCCTGCGTGCTGTGTTCTGTTGCTGCTGAAGAATGATGTCTGCGGCCAAGAGGTTGCTCTTGTTTCTCTGTTTCAGGGCGATAAGTTTCCCTTGCTCAGAAAATGCTCTTGTCCTCTTGGTCTCTGTCAAAGTGCTAAGTCTGTATATTTGTCAAAAATCCCCCTTTTTATATTTGTCAGTCGGAGTATTTATAGACCACGACACGTGCAACCCTGATGATGTGGGCCCGAATGTCGCGGGTTTCGCCGATGCGATTCTTTTAAGTCGAACTGCGACTACGCACAACACGCTTGTTCGCGTGCTGTGCGTGTAAAGAGCAGGCTCACGATAGACATGTCTCGGCTGCGTTTGCGCTCATTCGCGTTGTGTTTGCGTGTATGAGCGCAACTTTGGCGTAGCAACAACACGCTTAAGATTGTTGTACGCTCATCACGCAACTGTGCGTGACGCAGCGTAAATGTAACACACTCCATGCAGCTACACGCGGTGGAGTATGATCAAAGTGTAGCTTACGCTCATCACGCAGCTGTGCGTGACGAAGCGTAACGCGCGTGTTGTTGCATTCTGGCCTACGCACGAGCATGCATTATTGCGTAACGCGCGTAAAGATCAGTTGAGCGTTTGCAAGAACAAGTGCCAACCCGTCGTATTTCCATGGATTTTTGCTTAACTGCCTTGGAGCTTGCTTAACTGCCTTGGAGCTTATTACGCTCATCACGCTGCCGTGCGTGAAGAGCGTAAACTTGTCCTTAGACAGAATTCGCTTTTAACTATCTTGGAGCTTATTACGCTCATCACGCTGCCGTGCGTGATAGAGCGTAAACTTGTCCTTAGAACAGATTTGAGGCGCCTTTATTGTCCCGGTGCTTATTACGCTCATCACGCTACCGTGCGTGATGGAGCGTAAACTTGTCCTTAAACAAATTTACCTGTCTTCGGAGCTTATTACGCTCACCACGCTGCCGTGCGTGATGGAGCGTAAACTTGTCCTTAGACAAATTTACCTGTCTTCGGAGCTTATTACGCTCACCACGCTGCCGTGCGTGATGGAGCGTAAACTTGTCCTTAGACAAATTTACCTGTCTTCGGAGCTTATTACGCTCACCACGCTGCCGTGCGTGATGGAGCGTAAACTTGTCCTTAGACAAATTTACCTGTCTTCGGAGCTTATTACGCTCACCACGCTGCCGTGCGTGATGGAGCGTAAACTTGTCCTTAGACAAATTTACCTGTCTTCGGAGCTTATTACGCTCACCACGCTGCCGTGCGTGATGGAGCGTAAACTTGTCCTTAGACAAATTTACCTGTCTTCGGAGCTTATTACGCTCACCACGCTGCCGTGCGTGATGGAGCGTAAACTTGTCCTTAGACAAATTTACCTGTCTTCGGAGCTTATTACGCTCACCACGCTGCCGTGCGTGATGGAGCGTAAACTTGTCCTTAGACAAATTTACCTGTCTTCGGAGCTTATTACGCTCACCACGCTGCCGTGCGTGATGGAGCGTAAACTTGTCCTTAGACAAATTTACCTGTCTTCGGAGCTTATTACGCTCACCACGCTGCCGTGCGTGATGGAGCGTAAACTTGTCCTTAGACAAATTTGCCTGTCTTCGGAGCTTATTACGCTCACCACGCTGCCGTGCGTGATGGAGCGTAAACTTGTCCTTAGACAAATTTGAGGCGCGCTCCTGCTCAAACTACGAATCTTCGCCTGAGGCCGACCCGTAATTTTCACGGTGTTTCAATGGCCCCTCTTTGTTGACGGTTCGAGGGCGTACCCGAAGAACGTCGACAAAGAATGTGAAACACCGGATTGGCAGAAGCAAGAACAACGTTCCTCCATGACTACTCAGATATTGCTCCGTTTACGTCAAGGGAGAAGGCTTGCGAGTAGGAGGGGTAGAAGGGTGTAACTGAAAACAGGTTCGGGAAAGATGCAAACGGCGTGTTTATTAACGTCAACAGGAATGCTTTCAGACGAGCGTGGCGCGTCAATCTGAGATATCTCTGTTACAACTGGCAGCAGGAATGCGTACGAAAGGAGCGTTGCGCGTCACTTTCGCGATGTCTCTGCTAGCGTGGGTGCGAACAAAGGAAGATTGGCGTAGGTGAATGCTGCGTATGGGAATTGGGTGGTGGGGAAGAAGGAAACAAGGATGAAGGGTAGATGCGTGTCGGGAAGGAATGTGCAAAGCTGAATGAGCGGGCAAACCTGGGCAGCCATTTCAGCACGTTGTCGTACTTCGCCGCTCAGATGGACGCACCCTTGAACGACATCCTCCGAGTTAAGCAGCCTGCAACCACAAAAGGAAACAGAGGACGCCATTGTTTATGGACAAAAGACGGAGTTTCTTGGAGCCCATGCTGTTTGATGTTAGCCGGAGCCAACGAACTGTAAATGTTGAGGTGGAGCACTAAGGGGGAGCCGCCAACCCTGATGACTTGGCCCTGCATACCTTCGCCAGAAGGCATCAGATACGGTGCAGCTCATTGGTTGCATCGGGAGCCGGCCAGATGTATTTGGGAAGCCGGCGTCCGATAGCGATGATTGGCGAAGACTCCTGGGGCCATGACCAACGAGGAGTTCGTTGGGGCTCCCGCTAACGAAGCTAAACTCCCGGAGCTGCTTCCGCCGCGACGGACGCGGTGGCGGCATCTCCGAGGGATCAGTAAGATGCCTCTGTGCCTGTCCGAGGAATCAGTAAGATGCCGGGGGGTGGGGACGCCGGAACTGTCTCCGCGTCCCACCCAATCGGCCATGAAGCTGTATCGGAGATGATCACGCTCGCTTGATTTGCATGTATTCCAGTTTTAAGTCTTGGTAGACTGCTGTTACTGATTTTAAGTCTCAGCGGACCATGGTCCCAGTTTAAAGTCCGGGCAGACCGAGGAGTGCTAGTTTTACGTCGTAGCGGACGGTGGTCAGGCTGGTTTATGGTCTCAGCAGACCGTGCTGTGGATGTCAGTTTTATGTCATGACCCAAGGACAAAGCTGTGCTAGTTTTACGTCTCAGCAGACGGCTACTTACCTGTGCCAGTTTAGCGTCATGGCGGACGCGTGCAAAAGATGCCAGTTTCTTGTCTTGGCGGACCTGTACAACTTTGCTAGTTTTACGTCGTAGCGGACGGTCACCAAGTACCAGTTTAGCGTCGTGGCGGACGCGTGCAAGGCATGCCAGTTTTACGTCGTAGCGGACGGTCAGTGCCAGTTTTACGTCGTAGCGGACGATGGGTGCCAGTTTTACGTCGTAGCGGACGATGGGTGAGGCCATACCTGTTGTCGATACCGTCGTTGTCGCTAGATGAAATACTGCTTTAAGTACACATGATTTACAGGATTTGCTAACTCGTTGCCGTTGACGTCTGCCAATTTGAACGCTCCGTTGCTGTATGCGTCGGTTATCAAGAAAGGGCCTTCCCAGTTGGCAGAGAACTTGCCTACTGGTTCACGCACAGCCTTGAGAACCAGGTCTCCTTTCTTGATCGGACGCTGCTGAAGATTATGATGATGCTTTTGTCTCTGTTTATCCTGATATTTCTCAATCGCCTCAAGAGCCTGTATCCGCTTCTCTTCCAATGACTCCAAGTCCATTATTCGAGCCTCGGTGTGTTGAGTCTCATTTATAATGGTGGAGAGGACCATTCTTAGAGAAGGAATTTGCAACTCCAGAGGTAGCACCGCCTCAGATCCGTAAACTAGGCTATAGGGCGTACTGCCTGTAGCTGTTCTACAGGTAGTACGATATGCCCATAGCACATAGAGGATCTGCTCATGCCACCGCCTTTTGTTGCCGTCGAGCATTTTCTTGAGTAAATTGATTATTGTCTTGTTCGATGCTTCAGCTTGACCATTTGCCTGCGGGTAATAAGGGGAGGAGAACGACTGTCTGATGCCTAAGTTGTCACAGAAAGATTTGGTATCCACGCTGCTAAAC